>OZ022420.1:25467772-25543783 GCA_963989365.1 Rhimphoctona megacephalus
TTTCAGTGATCGGCGAGATTTTCATTTTCGGCTCGGTGATACAGAAGAATTTAGAATTGTTTCTCTCAGGGGTTGGATCGTTGGTTCTCAACAGACCATTTATCCTTACGAGTTTGGGGTTACTCTTCAGTGCATTATTCCATTATCCACACTCAGTTGGGTTATTTATAGAACTAGAGGTAGTGCTTGGTTCTTTACTCTATTGAACTCAGCAATTTTCACTTTTATCGTTGTCAAAATGAAATTGGAATATGCGTTGGATGTGGGTGTCTTAAAGAAAAACGATTGCTTAAATGAGCTGCAACAGTGAAGGAAAATAGAGTCAAAAAATTAAATAGTGATGGGTCAGCCGAGTGTGCAATGGAGCAAGGGCTATAACTCTGTTCTATTTATCCGCACGAGGTGGAATGTTCGGTGTACCACATAAAGCGTGCTTTGACACACAGGAACCGCTGCCAGCCACTCGCGCACTCTGTAATCATCTTTAATGACAGACTATACTTCGTAGAGTATGCGACAGTTCAGCGATCGGCAAACGTTCACCGCCACTTCTGCAGCTTCCTAGGAGAAGCCAGGCTGACATGTTTGTTTCTCTATCCGCATGTATTTTTCGCTTGCTTTTACTTTTTCTCCTTCTATAGGCCCTCAACTAAGGCGTATAGTATATATATGCATCTGTACAACGTGTGTTCAATCCGTTGAAATCGTTAAACTCGTATGAACACGTGTAAACGGCGGATATAATGTGCTGGATGTAATAGGGAGATATAGCGTGTTGAATGTGTCCTCTATTAACCACCAGCTAAGTACACAACGTACCTACATTTACTCCACCAAGAGAATTGCTTGCATCCATTTGCGACAACTAGCAATGACGTCACTCTTCTGGGATCGACTACTTTCTCCGATCTCTCTCTCTCTCTCTCTCTCTCTCTCTCTCTCTCTCTCTCTCTCTCTCTCTCTCTTCATAGGACGGCTACTTTCAGAAAATCTTTTCGTTGTCGGCAATGTATTTCTGGCAATCTTTACCGCCTCAAATTACTATATCAGAATCTTTAGCTGTGTTTAAGCATCGTCTGTATGAATATCTTCTCCGGTCCGAGCTGGATGACTGAGTCAACTGAATCAATTAAATGTATGCGTCAAAATCTACGACATAAACTACTGTAAACAGCGGAACTTATTTTAAACAACAAATTTAGTAAATTGGTTAGCCACATAATAAATTACTTTTACTTATTATTAAGTCTGCATGTACTACTTATAAATTGTAAACTATGCATGTAAGAAGAGAGAGCATTTAATTCATTTAATTCAATTGTTAACAAAATCTTGTATTATCTTGTTTTATAACCACTTACACTATTGTAAATGCTCTACTCATAATTGCTCCAGAGCCCCGTGCTAGGGCATAATAAATGATCAAATTCAAATTCTCTCTCTCATTATTATTTTTGTTATCGATTTTTCTTCCGTTCGGTCATTCTTGTATTATTATTTTGGCATTTCTGTGAGCACACTTTGTATTTCTATATTATTTTTAGTTTTGTTTTTATTTTTATTTTATGTTTATACAAATCAGTCTTATTTTTCTATAGTTTTTTCTATTGTTTATAAACATGTTTACTTTTGTCCCATTTTGCCTTCAACGTCCAAGGCATAAATTTAATAAATCAATCAATCTTTCTCTTTCTCTTTCTTCTTTCCTCTCTTTTTCTTATTTTTTGTGTGTTTTTCACTCCTTTCATAATGCTCGTTTATATTATACGTGCCATGTTCAACACCCTCGACCCTAAAGTGCTCTCACACTTTTGAAAAGTCTTACCGAGCAAACGAGAACGTAATGTTGGAACGTCGGTCACTCAGTAAACTTATATAGACGCTCACGTGCGCGGTATGTGTCACCTACAAAACCATCCAACCGTATATCTACTTCCATATCTTCTCCCACCTATCCACCCCCGCGCTCCTTTAGGCAATCTCGTTTTCGTATATTAAAATCCGAACGTCTGTCTTCTCGCGTTTATTGCGATACCATACGTGACGACCGACTCAAGTGCATCGAGATTAGCTCTGGTTAATACAATCATATTTATGGTGGCAGCTTTTGTTTCCTGTTGACCTGCGCTGTGGGCGACAGGTTAGTCGAGTTATGTTTATTAGTTAGGGTTATTTCAGACAAATTGTGGCCTACATTTAGCGAGATGAAGAATGCTTCAAGAATATTTCTAACCCGTTTTTGGTTAATTAGTTGTGCAGGAGGTTATCAGAGTTTGGCGAAATTGACGATACAATGCAAACCAAATGAAATTTTTTTTTGTTTATTTGACCGTAATTACCATCTATCCTGCATATTTTATCTGCTTTTACTATCCTATGCTTTTTGGTGCATCATTCTCGTTCATCAAAAACATTCTTAGGTTTGCAACGGAGAATGATTGTTTTACCTATCCGTTTGTAAGACGTTCAAACGCACACTGAAATTTGATTCATATTTGAAAAATTACGAATCAATAGCTAACACCAATATTCCTACATTATCATTGAACAAAAAACGAATTTCAATGAAAATAATACAAAGAAAATAATAAAGATTTATTATAAGATTTTTGGGTCCGCTAGTGAATTTTCATATCCAGTATAATTCGAAGCATGCATTTTTTAAATTCGGTGCGACGAAACAATTTAATGTCGTAGATTACTAGTTTCTATTTATTAAAATTTGAAACGAAATGTCGTATTTTTAATGAAAATCGGAAAATCTGATATTTTTGAAAATTTTGAACGAGTGCCTCATACATTTTACGTATTGCACAGTAAAAAGTCTCGTTTCGTAATTTCTATGTGTGCCGTTAATATTTCATAGATCAACAGAGTATTTACATGTTTTGCGTTTTAAAACCCCTTTCTATTTAGTATTTAAACACAGTTTTTACAATAAATTTTGGTGCGTTATGGTAATTCCTCTCCTCAATTTTGAAGTAGCATTTTAACCGAACATGTTGTTGCATTATGACCTTATGAAACATTCTCGCACTCACCTTGTCTGCATGAACTTTTTGTAATCAATTCATCGCATTTGTTTCCATTGATAATAACTCCTTCGAAAATACTGGCAGACACAAAAATGAACTTTACCCAAATTATCTACTTGGAAATCTACTCTACGATGAATCCACGTTTAACTAATTTATAACTTTTCCGGTTCATCTTTTTTTTTAATGTTGTATCCATATTCGGTAGACTTGGTCCATAATCTCAATTTCTTCAATTTTCTTAGTACAAAATCATAAATAATTTAACCTACTGATCAACCCGACTTTAGGACCCAAAAACTCTGTATCTCAAGAGCCTGCAGTTAGAAGTGTGTTACATCCGCAGCTTGTTGCGTATAGCGATTTATCGTCGAGTCCGTATCAATTTGGATCGAGCTTTGTTCCTTTTTGTTTCTTTACTTTTTAATCCTCCTTTCGTACAGCCCGAGAACAAGGTTCACTCTCGAATATAAGAGAGCACACGCGATGCCGTTGCGCTTCACGCGTTTCTTACTTACACTTACGTCCGCACTCGAGTGTGAAACACACGCCAAGGTAAAACGAAAAAGACCATTGCGTTGCTAATAGTGTGTAAGCACCGCGTGCGTTATATGTATAGTAATACATGTTTACTACTTAAATATATATATATATATATATATATATATATATATATATATATATATATGTGTGTATATTATAGTACACGTTACCCATATAATCGTTCGAGCGAGTAGAGAGTGACTTTATACGTTTATTTTTATATCTATACGCGGTATTTTGATGGCTACCTTTTGCTGTATTTTTTTCTCTTCTTTTTTTTCTTTTTTTTTTCTTCTCTTCAAATTTCTCTTCAAATTCAAGTGCATTCAATTTCAAAATACTCAATAATTACTTAACAGGTCGTGGACATTAATTTAGGAGTTTCTCTCCAATTTTATAGTTGGTTTAAATAGACTTTCGAAACATAAGTGGAGATAAAGTTGCATCCTCATTTTGACACTTTTTCGTTGATATATGTAAAAAATTGATACTCGTTAAACCATTTCTACGTTGTTAAAATTCCCGCACAAAAAAAGTCTCGGCAAGATGTCTGGGCGAGAGTCTCGGCGAGTCGTCTGGCTGAGAACGGTTTGCCAGACTTCTTAAAATTCTTCCCGAGAGTCTCGTCGAGACTGTTTCCAAGATTTTCTTAAAATTTTTACGAGAGTCTCGCCGAGACTGTTATCAACATTTAAAAATTTTTTTTTTGGGAGTCTCACCGAGGCTGTTTCCAACATTAAAAAAACATTTTTTTGAGAGTCTCGCCGAGACTCTTTCCAAGAGTTTTTCAAATTCTTTTTCGGCAGTCTCTTTCCGAGATTCTACTAGACCCTTTCCAATACTTTCTATCTAGCCATGAATCTTGGATAGAAAAATCTATCCGAGATTCATGACGCGATTTTTTGGGAATTACTACGATATAGTACATAGTCTATACACAGTTTAAAGATTAAGAGATAGAAAAAACGTCTAATTCTTTGAGATAAGACAAAATGTTGGTATTGATCGGAATAAGATCAAACAACGCGATCATTGACGTGATTTTTTATATCGAGATAAAACTACAACTGGACTATATAAAAATCGGATAGGCTATACGTGGACGCGAACGACAACAGGTCGATGTCGTCTACCAGCCGGAAAAACAAAAGTTTGTAGAGCTTCCAATTTTACTCGACAGGTGGCCTTTTTTCGCGTCCACGGATAGTCCGCCCGATTTCTATATAGTCTCGTCGAAATTTCGACTCAATATTATCAAATTACAGGCTATGGTCTGCTCCCAAAGATCAAAGAGGTTGCAACATTGCACATTGTCTTGTCTAAGGCCTCGAAAAGATTTTTAAAAAATGTTCACATCCAATGTCATTCATTATCACTATCAATAAATGTAAAGAGAAAAAAAAAATTTCAAAAAATCTTGGAAACAGTCTCGGCGAGAGTCCCAAAAAAATTTTTTTTAAATGTTGAAAACAGTCTTGGCAAGAGGAAAATCTTGGAAACAGTCTCAGCGAGATTCTCGGGAAGAATTAAAAAAAGTCTCGCAAACCGTTCTCAGACAGACGACTCGCCGAGACTCTCGCCCAGACTTCTTGCCGAGACTGATTTTTTTTTGCGCGGGTTTACATTAGTTCAATCCTACAAAATTTTTCGTTCAGTTCGTTCGTTTTTCGCAGTATTTTTTTTGTTGAAATTTTTTGAAATTGATCAGACTCTATATTGGTTTTGTGTTAAAAATCAACGTATAGAAAATTGGTAAATAAATATTTCGATTATCAGGAAACTCTGGTGAAATATAAAAATTGGTTCAAAGAATTTTTGTCTCTTTGAAACCTTATAAAATTCAATGTGATTGGTTTTTGGTCATTTCGAGTTGGAATTGCCTATATTGAATTGCGTATACAAATTATGCATACATGGGATTTGATATCTCGAGAGAGATTCCTGAAGCACTTTAGCATTGCAATATTTTTTTTCTCTTGATAGGCATTTGTCACAGGGTCTTCAGATACGTACTATATTTGACTATGATGATATACAGAGATGGATACAAAAACCACGATGTTCTTATTTTTTTATGAAAAACTACACTTTCTCGCCTGGATTATTTCTATCTCACTTAATGGTGTTTGTATGCTCTACGACCCTGATTCGCTTCGAAGCTGTAAAGGTAAATGTACATCTTGCCGTTTGCCAGAGACCAGCGGCGAATACAACGATGAGATGAGTTACATAACGGTCTCGGCCGAGTTGCTCTTTCTCTGATTCACCTCTTCATAATTTCTTTAGTATATAGTTTTACATACATATATATATATGTATACATACATACATATATATGTATTTGAGACGAACTATGACGCAGGCTACTCGTGCGAAGCTGCAAGTCTCTTTAAAAAAAGGAATAGGGCAGAATGCAGCTGACTCTCGGAGGTGCTTTTAAGTGGCGCTGGTTATGTACATTTCAGAGAAGCGACGAAGGCTTCAATTGAGGAAAATTCTATGACGTTGGATTTCAACTATTTTCGAACCAGCAAGCTTTAGGATTTATAGATAAATGGTCCTCTATCTTTTAACATGGAAATGCATTTCTCGATCATCGCTCATATTTGTGTTATTTCATGAAATAGGATTGAATGCAGCAAAAATGACATTTTATTGTTTAAGAGTATTGCTTCATTTGCTTATCTTATCGGGTCCCTAAAAGGGACCAACAAAAGTTTGACTAACTTCAACACCATTGAGTGATAAATTTGCGATATACGTCACCATGTTTGACTAAGTGAATTCTTTTCAATGCAGGAAAGTTAAGTGGAATAATTTTTTTTTTAATTCTTGCACGTTTAAAATCAACACGAAATTCTTTTTCTGGTACTCGACACAATAAAGGATGCTCGACCAGTAGACCGATTTTTACAGCGTTATCGATCTGTTGTTGTCGGAAAATATAAAAACCTCGGTTAAACGTTGCTATTCTGCACTTTGAGCTCGCGATGTTTCTCAGAAAATATTAATACCGAGACGAAATATATACATGTAGATGAATATATATATGTGTATATTTGAGGACGAATTTCCGAGCCCGGATGAGAGAGCAAACGAGAGTTCGACGAACTGACGTGAATTTATTTTTATTCTCAAACACACCGGAGGGGTTGCTCACCTACCAGCGAAATTTATGTCATCCGATGATCCACCCGTGGCTTTCTTTTACATTCACCCGAAAAACATCCCAAAATATATAACGTCTGCCTGAGTTTTGAGGCAAACGTTATTCTGTCATGATCTCTGTCCGAAATATTGCGAGAGGATTTTTTTCTACCTACGCAACGCCATATACTCCCGAAAAATACATCTAAATAAATGTTTCGTGGCGGTTTTAAACGTAAAAAAAATACTAAACCAATGTCGTAAATGATTTTGCGAAGGTCAAGTATTCGTTAAACTCTTTTTATTGCTCGAGTAATAAATTCGTCTGATTAATTGGCTAACGCTTGGATTACCCCAGATTTTCTAGTAGACAATTCCGGCAGTTGGCATTCATTTTGATAGAGAAGTCTGTTCCTTTGAGGGATTTTTGAACGACCTTCGAGAGCTTTACTGCCTTGTTTGTTTTTTTTTTTTTTTCAATTTTGTGTAAATAAAGGTACGATTTTATGCATATTTATGGACCCCCAATGAGTAGAACGTAGATTTTCGACGTGAATTAGTTTGTCTCCGATTTTTTTTCTATTCAATTCCGAAACTTGATTTTAACGTTTTTATTAAATTAATAACAATCCTAACTATAGTTAGGATTGTTATTAATTGAACAGTTACATATGTATGTATGCCTCGATTCAGCTGCTGTGTTAAATAAACTCCTCCAGAATAGAGAAAGATTATTTTCACTATGAATGGCTTAGAAAATGAAAAAAAACGTTAAAATCAAGTATTATAAATGTGAGCGTCCGTCTATCTGTTTGTTCGTCTTTCAATCACGTTTCAACGGAGTTACAAATCACAATGAATCTTCTTACATGGATAGTTGTGGTCACGGAGAAGTACATGGACCTCTTTTTATATAATATTAATAATAATAATAAAATTTACTCTTGTACAGTTATTAGTGTCCACGCGAGCGAAGCTGCGGGTAACAGATAGTAGACTATAAAAGCACAATTGCCTTTTTTAATTCAACGATGTATAGACATTTTAATAAATAACTCAAATTGTTTGGAATACTTTGGAAGTTGTTTTGTTAATGTCTTTTGTTTGCTTTTCTGTGTTATTCAGCTGGACGACACAGCTCTTCAGCTTTACAAGGATGGAGATTACGGTGCATATTTGGATCTCGAAGCGTCAATCAACGAGCAGCAGGAAGAGTTCGAGGGTTTCCAGACTAAGTGAGTACTTCACGATCTATCTTGTATCCTTCCACTTCCACCTCGACGATAAATCATGGATAAAATCGTTGTGGTTTCGGATTGAGCTTTATAAATATATTCGATATCTAAGTATTTTTATATAGCTTTTATATCTATATAAAAAGGGATTTAAAGAAGAGAAGAATTGTGTAAAAATTGTATTGCAAACGACAGTTTCGAAAGTGCGGAAAAATATCTGGTCAAGCTCAATGCTTTTCCAATTTTTCTTTTTCTTCTTGGCGAAGGTGACAAGTCACGTAGAAAAGCTATTTGACATCTCAAGTCAGGCGTTTCACCTGATAAATCCACCTAGGGGGAAAAAACTCGCTGAGTATCTACGTTTTCTGCTGTCATTATGTAAGTCACACACAGACATCGTTTTCATCCACAATTGAGCAATTTTTCTCTCTACGTATCACTAGGGAGATAGCGCTTCGAATAATTTCTCGTACTATTATCATTTAAACTGAACCGTCTAGTTTACGCTCAAGATTACGATGTTCTCACAAAAGTGGAAAGTCTTTACCACAAATTTCCAAATTGATTAAACATTTTTAATGGCAATTACTCTTGATTTTCTTCGCTTTGTTTATTTGACAATGTTCTTATGAATTGTGAATTATGATCAGTGATAGATGTATTTAGAACTGTGAACGATTTGCGATTACGAATTCTGTTCGTCCGATTAGTCACGAATTTCGTCTTTCATTTGTTCAAAAGTAATAAGAACTTTTGTTACATAATTGCATTATTAAAAATATAAGATGAATATTTATGCCAAGTTTTTACAAAAAAATTTACTTTTTAACGAAACTGTAAACACTACATAGTTAAATTGGAATGAATGAAATTTTGGCAGTCATTTTTTTCTATGAGCTGGAAACCTTTTTCTTCAGGTCTTTAGACTGACCTCTTTAAACGCGAACGATGGATTTGAAACATTATTTACGTCGTGACCTATTTTCGTCAGCCAACGCTGAATGTATATGTATTCATAAACGCAGAGGGTGCTTAGCTCTCTCAGGTCGAAATTGACGAGGCTAACCTAGAAAGACGAGTACACAGTGCATCAAAAAATGTTATATTTTTCTAACAGCATCTTTCGTTGGTAATATTACAGTTTTATCCTACAAAATACCGCTGATATAAGTCGAAGTTTTTACCATTTTTTTGCCTCGTAGATATTTCTACAGATTTGACGCCCAGTTGTGCCCCCTTATTGATTAAATACTCTGATCATTTGTTTTTCATCATCAGATCAAATAACTGTCTAATTTAAATAACATCGTTGAAAATGTAGATAGTAAATTAATGAAAAAAGCAAATAGACTTTGCAGAAAATAGGCTTGAATTACTCGATTTTTAATGAAATCATTCCCAGTAGTATTTCCTCGTGTTATTGCTGCATACATTACGTCTATGACTGTAAATTTATGTACAATACAAAAAATTCCGTAGAGTGTTTAAATTTGTATCGTTACAAGAAGGCGATTTTTTGTTTTTTCATTTCCTATTTTTGTTAATCGTCCAAATATATTTTTGTTACAAATTTATTCAACGACTTTTTAACAATGGGCTATAAAAAAATTGATCGATATTCGGAGTCTAAAATTATGAAATAGTTTTAAGATTTATTTAAAGTCGCATTTCAACGATGCCAACTTCAAAATTATAAGAGGTCTCGGAAAATTGACCGTTAATTTGACTAAATTAGATCCCAGAGTTATCTCAATCGTTTTATTACACACGTAACGCGCAAAGCAAGTGATCAGGTATACACCGTCACACTAACGTGCTGGTTAAAGAGTTTTGCTGGTAAGAGTGATCTACTAAATGCTGATAAACAAAAGGGCGCAATTTTCTTAACTAAAGACTGAAAAGCGAGATTAGTTGAGACTTTCTCTGGCAAATATTCGATCCATATATACGAGAGTTAATTTTAGATGAACCCCTTTGGCGTGTGCTATATAATTCGGGTTATTTGCCGTGTTCAGGGGCCGTCCAGTCGCGAGCTAACGTGCGACCAGCAATATTCTTGGATCCAACCGAGTTTATATACGCCACTTTCCATCACGCTTCCAAGCTTGGCGCCATTATCTCTTCGCGCAACGTTCTCCAAACTATCGACTGCACTGACTTTTACCATCGTTTTGTAGAGAGAACGGCACATGGTAAAACCTGCCACTTCCCTCTTCTCCCTCCCCTTTACCGCGTGCATTGAAAAAAATTCACAACAACTTCCGGTATTAACGGATTTTGCCGAAAAAAGTTTTTTTCACTTTCTGTCTCTTTTCTCTCTCTCTCTCTCTCTCTCTCTCTCTCTCTCCTGTTCGTATAGCATTAACTATCAGAGCACGATAGAAACGATATAAACAACTTTGACGATCCCTTTATCACTGCGCCAGTATCGTTTGTCTGAAAATCTGAACCGGCTTATCACGATTAGTGTTTCGGTAACTTGAAAAAGTTATCAGCTCTCTTCTTCTTCTTCATTGATCCAATGCGGAAGCCTCGTTTCCTCTACACGAAAGTTCTCCATTTCTTTACGTTCTCCAAAATGATATATATTTCAGAATAAAAGTTTTGGTCCCTTGCCACCGATTTATGATAACGATAAAGAATGTTGCATGTGCGCGAACTAGAGTAGGCCGAGAAAAAATGTATTCTTATTTCGGTTCGGATGTTCGGATGAAGATGTTTTTTTTATTTAAAAAAATCCTTCATATGTTTATTTTGAGAATATAGAGAACCAAAGGGATATATATATGTGTAATATTTCCACATAATTCCGTCGTAATATTAACGAATAAGAAAGGTTTTTGCAGTTTATCTATGGAAACTTCTACATCATGGAAATTTCCAGGCCGATTGAGACATCGCTACCATTTTTAGTACAATGTTTTCGATATATGTAGATTTGATAAATTCATAAAGCAGATTGTATATACCATATTTTTTCTATGTAAAAGTATACATGTATTTTTTTTAATCCAATAAATAAATAAAAAGTCTCTCGATGCATTGATCGTATATAAAGAGACGTACTCTCTTTTTCTTTTACATGGCGGGCCCGAGTGCATTTAAATGCATGGCTCACTCTCGTTACCGACAAAATCTTGAGTTACTCCACCTCTGCGCACAGTTTTTATTTGATGCAGTTCGCTGGATTCAGTTCGGGCTCTCGTTTGACTCATACATACTATACACATAAATATATATGTATATTGCTCCAGATGAGACAGGGAGTACGAGTTCCGTAAAAGGGTGAACAAATGTTTGTCCGGGGTTTATACCAGACTCAATATACGTAGCTGCCGTTATATTTCCGCTTGTTGTAAAAGAACATCATTTATCCTGTATCCTGAATCTTGCAGTGTCGAAGTTGCACGACAACGCATATTATTGCATCGTTTCTTAAAAGTGTTTTTTTTATGTATGATTGCAAAGATTAATCTTATTTATACGTTTCTTTTGTAGATAAAAATCATATTTTTACGCAAATCTGTATTACAAACACATAGCTACATTATTAGCTGGATAACTTTAAAAAGGGAAATGTAACAATAACATTAAAATCCAGTAGTTTTGACTAAACTTTTAATACATAGTAATTTTGGTTAAGGAATTTCGGTACAAGTGGCAAAATGTAACCATTTACTTCAAATTTACACAGTATATTCTTTGACATACACTGGATGTGTCGTCCACATTTTAAATCGATTGTCTACACCATTTTTGTGAAATTAAATATCAAAAAACACTTTTTAACATGGTGAGATGCCTACGGTCATTGGTGAACGACAGTTCTACGAATGGAATACTAAGAAAAAATGTTAAAAACTAATTGAAAAACTGCCAAGCCACTAAGTATACTATTGCAATTCCGGTATCCAACAATTAAATAATTCGTCTACATGGTTTATTAATTATTCATTTATTCATCAACGAAAACGGTGAGTTTTCCTCCCATCGACCGAACGAACAGGCTTTTTTTGTTTGTTTTCGACGAGACATTGCTGGATGAAATTGGCGTTTTGCTTGAAAACAATAGAATTCTACCGAAACCCCTTAAGGCGACTAGTCAGCGAAAATAGGCCGAAAATGGAATAACATTCATACGGCATTTGTGAAGAACCGAAACCACATATATACATTTTCTTTTTTGCAACGTTTTTATTTGAGTTTTGGCTATCATATTCAGTGGTTGAGGTTTCAAAAATATAAATATTTAAGGGAGATATGGGCGGATAAAGAAGACCATGCACTAATCCCTCATTTCCACGATTCCGAGTGGCCGGTTCAAGTTTTCGGCAATTCTCAATCGGCATTCTCTTCAGGGGATGTTCCTCCACAGACTGAACCAAAAATTGTTGAAAAAACATAAAAATTAAAAAAATGGCGGTTAAAATTTGAAATATATCAAAAAACGGATGACATTTGTTGTCAAATTTTAGCCGCTATTTTTTTAATTTTTATGTTTTTTCAAAAATTTTCAGTTCAGTCTATGGAGGAACATCCCTTGAAGAGAACGGCGTTTGGGAATTGCCGAAAACTTCAACCGGCCACTCGAAATCGTGGCAAAGAGGGATCACTGCATGGTCTTTTTATCCTTCCATATCTCCCTTAAATATTTATATTTTTGAAATCTCAACCACTGAATTTAATAACCAAAACTCCAATAAAAATATTGCAAAAAAGGAAATGTATGTTCGTTGTTTCGGTTCTTCACAAATGCCATTTGAATTTTATCCCATTTTCGGCCTATTTTCGCTGTCTGGTCCCCTTAACCTCTTCATAATCATGCAATAATATCGCAGTAAAGATTCTGAGCTGTACCGATGATATTGTATGATTTAATACTTGGCGTTAAGGGCTAAAACCACTGTAACGGCCTCAAAAAATGCCTTTTTTCGACAATTTTTTTCGGGTGGAAGGAAAGATAATAGAATAATAATATTTGGAGGAGTTATTAAGCATATATTTAACTGTACAATAAAAAATTATGATTGAAAAATATTTAAAAATGGCGACACCAGAGCCAACTGGTGCAATTGTAACTGGTGCAATTGTTGATCTGTAATTTAAAAAAAACCTTAATGTAGACACTCATAGCTAGTGATCTTAGCATAGATAGTAGGGGATTTTGAAAATATTCATTTTTGTATTATCGGCGAGTGTTTGAATGAAGAGATTCAATTTTCGACAGAAAAAAGGGGTAATTATTTGTTGATAAAAAATGTTTAAATGAACTTATCGAAAATTCCGTACGTATTTCGCTTCGAAATGTTATATTTAAGATATTGTCAAAAATTCAAATGAAAAGAATGAAAATTGTTGAAGTTATGCTGCGTGCCGTTTTGAAAAATCGTGTTTCGAGAAAAACGCGTTTATAGTTTTGAAACGTGGTACTGAAATGATCGACGCGCTCGGGGAAGAGCCCGAAATTTCAATGAAAAATTTTTTTTTCAGGTATTTTTTTTGCCTCATATTCCAGAGGGTTCGAAGTATATTTTAAGCCAATAAAAAAAAAATCGATATTTCGAAAATTCTACAGTGTTTTTACCCGTTAAGTTGTCGCCGCGTGCCTCAACTCTTCAAGTCCGAAACCCAGACTGCGATGAGCCTAAATTGTGTCCTCTTCAAATGTGCTCAATTTTAATAATCAACAGGTTTTAAGTTGAAAAAGTTACGGAGACAGAAAATTTCTGAAGGTGAACATTACATATACTTCATATTGATGCTCTATCTTCAATATTGCATAAATTGGAATCTTAGTATGTCTATTGTATTCGGACAATCTTCATATACAAGAATCTACCGACCGAATATTAAAAAAAAATCGATTTATGGTTTTTTTTGATGAATTAAGGAGTCTGATTGCGCGGCAACCTTCGGTTATCGTGCTTTTCGTAGAAGGTATTTGATTTTTCACGGTTGTGAATGGTATGTAGCGAGATTTTTCGACACTCACCCGTCTATGTAGATTGGATTAGTGGAACGCGCGACATAAATTATATAAATTGTCGATTTACGATTTTTGGGAACGGTCTGAAGTGAAGGTGCTAAATATGGCATGTCGGCATTGAAGGGTTAATCAAGAATTGCATACAGGTTTTTTTTTATAGACGCTCTCGAAGTAAACTTGAAGCTTTTGAGGTTTAACTTCCAAAAATAGTTTATTTAGGGTGAACGCAGATTGACAATGAAATGAACATTCATTTTTTAAATACAAAAGTATAATTTATAAAAACAGGTTTCTTATTTATGAGTTGACAATGAGGGAAGCTGTCCCTACGGAATCTCGTCAGCGTTTGTTCATGAAAGTACGCGTACATATCGCCGACAGCAGTTTCCTATACCATACAGCTGAGGCTTACGTAAGCCCCTTCGTTGCGAGTATATCGTGGCACTGTCTCCCGTAATTATAATGGTACAGTGCTATTGTGCACACTACGTGTGTTTATATACAGTGTAGATATTCGCTAACATAACGGCGTGCCGCGAATCTCTCCCAAGGGTTCAACAACCAGGGACAATGAGAAGCCCGAGCGTTTAGTCTCTAAACGCATATATGTATATATCTAGAACTTAACATGCTTCGAACGTCACGTGTGTGTACTTATGGTATTCCCATCCTTCTATACCGATATATAACTATTCCTAACTATGCATAATGTCTATGGCGAGCCCGAGATGTGTGTGTACAACGACGAGATGACTAACCAACCTCGTACCAAAGTTAGTCAACTCTGGCACATACTTCGAGATTTCGTAGATTAAAGTTTTCATGATAAAAAAAAGAAGAAAAGGATTGAAACGGGATATAGACTTCAATAGCGATTTCATTCTGAAAAGCTACGGGTTTTATGCTTCGAATCATTATTTAGCAAACGCTGAATTGAATTAACAAATCTGTACAGAAAATGTAGTTAGATGCATTAATTATGGAACCCTACAAGGATTTGTGATGATAAAATGTAATAAGCGGATAATTTATTTATAATTCCAAAGTTTGCATCGTTGGAATACAACAAAATTTCTTTTTCTAGCGTCATCTGAAATTTTTGTATGTGTGAACTAAGGTGAAAATCAAAGCTGAGATGCTTTTTCAACTCTCGATAAAAAATTAAAAAATTAATAAAATTAAAATTACCTCTAGTGAATTTGGACGACTTACGCTGTGCTTTTCTCACTCGCAATTTTCACACTGACGATTAATGAGCTGAAATAACCGAGCGTCGAAATCTTTTATTTGATTATGGGAAATAGGTAGTGATATAAAAACACAGAGTTTAAGCAAAGCAATTATTTCTTTTATTATTTCTAGTACAGGCTACGTTTGCGATAGCTACAACTAGTGCACTACGTCTGTACTAATTAAGAGCTATCGAAAAACTAACGACGGAGTGGCCCAAACGAGTGACTCAAACTCAAAGAACAAAAAGGCTTTGCGTCACGATCTTTTGTTCCTTTTCATCGTTTGTATATTTTACTCTTCGTAAACGATTTTATAAACCTTTCTGGAAAGACCTCACGCATTCTCTTTCTTCATTCAAAAATAATTCTTTACAATCAATGTCGGATTTTTGCTCTTTTGCTTTCAATTTTGTGGAATATAAAGATATGGTCCAGCATTCGTTGTGAGGATTAGGGAAATTCGATACTAAGAAAAACCCAATCAGACCGATAATGATTTTTTTTTCGAGTATAAGATTATTATGTACATCAAAATGCTTAAAGTTACAATTCTTCCAGGACCGTTTGTTTCCGGATTTCTAAAAGTTGCATTGCTGGAAGTGACTTTGTGAACGCATTCGCTAATTCTTGACCTCAAGGGAAATATTTCAAAGTTATTACCTTTTGTTCGACCTTTTTTCTTGTAAAGTGATGTTTTATATCAATATACTTTGATCGTTTATGATCTGTGGGATTGTTGGCTATTGCTATACACCCTTCATTGTCTTCATAAATATAATTATAAGAGTTGGCATCTCTAAATTAATGCTTCTTAAAAAAGATTTCAACCATCAAGTCTCTTTTACTCCTTCATAAAGTGCCATGTATTCAGCTTTTGTGCAAGATACGGCTATTGAATTTTGTCTTCTAGTATTTCAAGATATGCTGTTATCATTTAATAATTGAATTAAAAATACAGATGTACTTTAACATATCTTAAAATCCTTTTCAAACATTGCCATAATCCCTGATTATTTTTATTTTGATATCTACTGAGCAAGTTAAGTTCATTTAATAATCGAATTAAAAACACAGATGTACTTTAACATATCTTAAAATCCTTTTCAAACATTGCCATAATCCCTGATTATTTTTATTTTGATATCTACTGAGCAAGTTAAGAGCTATGATCAAATTAGGTTGAGCATACAACATTGCATACATTAAGCATCCCATTAAATTTTTACATGGTGCTTCACGAGTCACCTCTGAATTGATTCCAATTAGAAGACTCGAAAATGGGTGTTTTTTAGGATTTTTTTTGGGAAGGGAAGAGTACTTCAAACCTTTTGAAACTTTGGCATTTATTTATTCATACTTTCATCGGCCGATCGTTTGAATAGTTTTTGCGTGAGAACGCCCGCAAATTTGAAAAATCGGGGGCGGGTTGAAATTCCGAACTTTAAAAATCAGAACGCTCAAGATTCCGAATTTATTTATCTAGAATACAATACTCCTGGAAATTTAAAATTTCAAAATTTTGTAAACAGAATTATTGTATAACTGAAAATAAAAGTCTACTACGAAATTAAATGAGAATAATCATGGATCCGACCGATAAAGTGTCAACATGAAAACATAGCACGTAAAACATGTATCAACTTCTCATAATCAGAGAGTCCATAGTTTCGAAAAAATGTAGAGTTATATATTCAAGAGAAGGGCGAAAGTTTCTACAGAGAAAAGTTCCGAAAATAGGAATATCCGATAGGTGTAAACATCCTCATATTACATGTTTTCCATAGAACGTGAAAGACGATAAATACTCAAAAAAAATTCTACCGAGAAAGATTAAAATTCCGAAAGAATAGTATTCTGAAAGATCAAAACTCCGAAAAAATTTTCCCCAAAGACCGAACCTCCGAAAATCCATGCGATACAGCAGTGTCATCTAAACGCGTCAGGCTTACTTGCTATCTGCTTTATGTGTGAGTTTTCGGAATTTTGATCGTTCTGAACGTTCTATATCGGAATCTTACACTATCTAAACTTAAGTTTTCGCAAACTGGATGATCGAAAATATGATTTTTGGATTCCAAAACTTTCGGGAACCTGACGAATCTCTTATTAGCTTTTATTATATTTAAACTTTCTGACATAGTTCGTTTTCTAGAATAAAAATTTCGGTAATTTATGGCGTGTTTAATATTATATATTCGGAGTTTTGTGAATCGGATTACTGGTCATTCAAATAAAGCGTTGACCTCATTCATACGATTTCTGAAAATTATCTCGTATAAGAAATCACATTTGTATCCTTTTCCTATTGCTACTCGTACCGTTCTGCATCATTTACAGTCAACTGTGTAGACTTTTGCTGGCATAATCCTTACGAAGCTTTCAGTTTCGGAACATTAAAATTAGGAATTTTAAACCGTCGGAGCATTTAAAGTTCGGATTTTTAAACCGGCCCCGAAAAATCTAATTTTGAGAAAAACGCATTTAATGTTTTGTCACCGGAAAAGTGAATGATAACAATAACTTATCGGCTAACCAGCGATTCCAGAGCCATATAGTAAGTCTTCAGCTTTTTCGTAGAAAGATCTTTCTTAATCAGCTGATCTCTCCGTCCTTTGCGAGCCTTCTTGGTCGATAAGGGCGACGGTCTACTGGCTACGCAGGGCGAGAGAACGCGAGAAATAGACATTGGGCTATATCTATGTAGCACTGCGCTATATAGATATAGACCAATATATTTTTCTCGCGTTGCGTAGCCAGTGGACTGTCATCCCAAAGAACTGCGCCGCTTCAGTCGAAGCACCCGGCGCTCGTCAACGCTATTAGCATAATTCTTGCACTGACTGCCAACGACAATCTTTAATGCGACCACCGTTTGCGACAGAGATGCAGATCCTTCATTGAACAGTTCAGCTGCAATATAGCGTTGATAGCGCAAGACTATACATGTAGCGCGCTCTAGCGCCAGGGCGGTTGAGTCATGTCCATGGCTATAACTTCCGAACGGTTTCGAAGTTCTTTCTAAAATTTTGGGATAATAATCTTGTGATATTATACTAGCATTTTATGGGGACGGAAAAAAATCGATTTTTTGACAATTCTATTTGGATCTCCCCCTTTAAGAATTCTCTGAAGGTATGCGCCTCGATCTAAAGTAATAATATTGTTCTTTCTTACAATTTTTATTTCTAAGAAAAACTTTGCTTCCTTCATATCTACCATTGAAAACTGATTGATTAAATATCGTTTGAAATTCGTCATGGTATTTTCTTCAAAAGTAACAATCAAAATCATCGTAATTACATAAATATTTCTATTTACATGACCTTTTTCAAGAAAATATAGACAATGGTCAACCGAGGAAATTTTAAAGCCTTGCTCTTTGAGGACCTTATCAAAATGTTGAAACCAGCACCGAGCTGATTGTTTCAATCCGTATATCGCTTCATTTAATTTACATAGACGGTTTTTATCGGTTTTCACTCCTTAGGGTATTTGCATATAAATTTTCTCTTGTAATAGACCGTTTAGAAAGGCTGTTTTTACGTCTATTTGGAGAATTAACAAATTGTTTTGATTAATAAAATAATAATTAAATTAAGCAATAATAAAATGATTTGTCTCTGTATTCAGTACTTTATAGTCATTTACCTCATAGCATGTAAGTATCCCCTTTACTGAACGTTTGTCAGATTAGCTTTTTTAGTTTTTATCGTGAACATAAACGGTATTACCGAAAAACTTTAAATGATTGACTGAGTCTTGCCTTTTTACTGTGCCATAGTTCGTAAGGGGTCTTGTTTACAGAAAGGGCTTTAGTTGGTGACAAGTTTAGTAAATAAGCTGCAGTTAAAATTGCTTCGCCTTGAAGCTCTTTACATAATTCTGCCCTGTGTTATCATCCGTGAAAATATTGCTGACACTGAAGGGGCCAGTCCACTTTGGACCCACGAAAAAGGCTATTTTCGCGATTTTTTTTTGAGGATTTTATAAAAGATATGAATATAAAAGTTGTTGGGCTTGATAAATAAAGTCTTGAAATACATTTAAAAAAAATGTTTAATACGTTTTTATTCATTTTTAAGTACAAAAACTATAGTTTAACGTAACGCCTCAAAAATAGGTGGGATAGGTAGCTCCATCACAACTCGGCAACGGTTTATCTGAAACAACAAAATCAAAGTCCATTAGATTCAGTATGACATCAGCTATAAAATGACCCTCGGATATAAAGTTTTGTCAGAAAATAAAAAAATGGCAGATGAAAAACGAAAAAAGTAATAAAAAAACGCGTTTTTTTGCAGTTTTTCACAAAAAAAAGAGTAAAAATCAAAATTTTAAAACCATCGAGGGTCATCTTATTGCGAATCATGTTTACAATATGTGGTTCAAATTTCAAGAGAATCGGTTTATTAGTTTTAGAGATACGATGGAGCTAGATTTTGAAAACGTTGTTTCGAGAAAAATGCGTTTGAAGTTGAGGTCCTGACGTTCAGGTAAAAAAGAAAAAATACTTAGAGAGCTCGGATTTTCATAAAATTTTGACACAATATTTCTGAATGTATGTACTTTCGAAAACAGTAAAAAAAATCGATTTTTTGAAATTTTCAAAGTGGACTGGCCCCTTAATATACGGCCGATGCCTGGCCCGGTATTGGGTAAACAATCGTTGGGACCCAACGTCGGGCCCGAACATGTACCAATATATTTGCCTATGTTTAACCAATGCTTAAGTTGAGGATCGGCACCTGACAACCTGTCCAGTCTAGGCTATTGTTGGCTGGCAGACAACAACGTTGGTAATCAACGTTCGCCCATACGTTGGGCTGATACCGCTTGCTGCTGTTTAATCTATGCTTAGATGCACGATCGGCATCCGGCGACCAGCTCAGTCTCGGCCAATATTATCTTATGAACGGCAGCCAACCGTTGGTGACTAACGTTCGCCCACGCGTTGGACTTATGTTGCTCGCCGTTGTCAAGCCTGTGATTGAATGCAGTTTCGGCATGCAATGAACTGCCAATTTTACACTAGTGTTGACTTTTAATAATAAAGCGACCGTCGGCACTCGATGTTCAAATCACCTTGTTTCCGATGCTGATCGCGGCTGCTGAGTATTCACCCTCAGAGGCACTATCGGCATGTAATGCAGTGTCGATTCTTTACCAGTATTGACTTCTAAATAACAACCAAACGTACGCGACCGACTCACCCACTCTTGAATTTATGCTATTTATATTGGATTTTGGCAAAACCAATATATATATTGTAACGGGGCAGTGACTCCGAAGCCCCATCACAACCCAAGTGGCGCCATCTACCAGCAATATCTGAAAACAAAACAAAAATAATAATAATTATGAACAATGGGATAATTAATTAATAAAATATACAATAGAGGGAAAGGTTTCTCATATAGGAAAGGTAAGCCGAGGGATCATAAATACATGTCCCTGTGACAAAGGAAAATATCTTTTGATCACTTCAAGAACGCAAGACTTTCCCTTGAACAGCCTGCGAAGCCCAAATTAAGACATACGTCCAAGAAAGGAAAATTCGCCTGTCTAATCGAGATAACATTTTGGCGTTGGAGATGGATAAGAAGACCCAAGGAAAAAGGGTGACGTTGGTTCGATATATGTGCGAAGCCCATACCGAGACTTGCGTCAAAAGTAAGAAAACTCCTTAGTGTATCGAAGAAATGTCAGAAAGCAAGGAAAAGAATTGGGGAATTCAGCTGTTGGCTTACGGATAAAAGGATAAATTAATGAGGGTATGGATAATTTTCTTATCTGAGACATATCTATTCATATGACGACGGTGAACGCAAAGCCAAAATTCCAGCGGCGATCCGTATTACCGTAACTCCGTCGGGACGTAGCTGCCAGGGGATTTCAAAAGATATTAATAGGTGTAAACATAATAAAAGTCAAGTTTGGGGAAATTTTGAAAATAATTGAGGGAATTCAAGGACCGGGAATACTGGCTCAAAAGTAGGGAAAGAGAAAATTGAATAACCAAAACGTAAATCCGTACTGAATAATACGTTTTTAGGCTAGGATTTATGCGGAAAGATCGGATAAATACGGATTACGTCAACTCGGGTTTTTGAATAGGAGAGAAATTTAGAATTAAGGATCAATTAAAGGAATTCGGAGAAGTTACAGCGGTGACAGATAACATAAACCATACCGGATACCCCCATCATATAGTAAAACACACATAAAACATTTAATAGTAATCCGATGACTCGGACACTTTACAAATTTGTAACACGAACACAAACAAACAAACACGAATCCACGAGAATAACTGGTTTCCCGCCTTAATTCACCAAGGTCCGTGGATTGATAGCATTGCATTAGTAAGGTTTTCTCAAAGGCGGCCATTTTGGGTCCACGGAGAAGTTGTATTAGTCATATCAGTGTATCGGTGTCAGTATAGATATATTGGCATGAGTATTTCTGCCATTTTGGATCCGTGTATAGAAGAAATGTATGAGAAGACCTTACTAATGCAATGTTACCAATCCACGGACCTTGTTAATTCACTATATTTTATTAAAGATTCAATAATTTACATGAATGGCAAATAGGGGCGCCACACAAACGGGGGCAGCCATATTGTAAACTCGTATCGATACAAGATCGAGCGAGCTCGTCGATCCGCGACACCACTGTCGGGGCGGAGATTACTGTAAAGTCAAAAACATCGGCTAATGCAGGTCGGACAATTTTGCTAGTGACTCAAAAAGAAACTGAAGAATAACAATTATGTCTCAAGCGAAACGAAATCGAAATTTTAATATGTTATTTTGAATCCGTCATTTTGAAATTTGATAAAGCAATGAATAACATTTTTGACCTTGGCATCGAATTTAGCACTTTTCAAATAAAATACATATTTCTATTGTGATTCAACTTTTTAAATGTTATTCATAGTAGTTTGGAGTATCATGCAGTCTATACAAAGAATTACGATGCAAAGTTACAAAGTAGTTAATAGTGTAGTAGTTAGCGTCCCGGGTTAGTGAGGCAGGCGGTTTAAATCCCCGCTCAAGCAGAAAATATGTAACTTCGGAAAATGGACGTAACTTTTTTTTTTAGTTTTTTATAATTTACTACTTTTTTATGTTGATAAATAATTTTATACATTCAAAAAATAAAAATTATGCAATTACAATATTGTTAAATTGAATAATCAATAATAGCCATCCAGGGCGCAGGTGAGCCTGGGTGAGCTTTGGAGCCTAGCATTGGGCGAACTTCGGCTCAGCGTTGGGACGATACTGGGCGTAACATTAGGCCAACATCGGCTTCCAATGTTGGGCCAATGCTGGATATTCACCGTATGACTCTAATTATCACTCCAACCTTGGTTCAACGGTTAGCCTAGTATTACCACCAATGGTCGGACATCCGGCAGATATGGTTGGCAGAGTACTGCGCTGTGTTTGAGCCATTTGTACAATTTTTCACGGGTATCCGATTTTTCATGCTTACGGAGATCGCTAATGAATGTACGGGTCATTGTAGAGAGATCACAACGCCTTTGATGAATCTCTCAACAGCTGACTCTGATTAACCTATTCCTCCACCATATATATACTTATAAGGTATATATAGATTTCTCAAAAGTACTTTATATAGCAGTACTTTATATAGAGCATGGAGGAAGGATTCGATAACTGCTTTGGACTTATAAAAAGGGCACTGACAGGAGGCAGAAAGATATAAAGGGAAAGGCCGGGGAGGAAATGAATAAAAGTGGTAAACTGAAGGAGACGGTAAGAAGGAAGAAAAAAGAGAAAAGAGGAGGGAGAACGGTAGAACGTGTCACCGTATAGACCTGCCAATCTATTGCTGATTAAGCTCAGATCTCGCTGCCTCTACGTGTATGTGTATGTGTCTATGTGTATGTCAGGTATAACAGAGCGCATTCTCTTTCTTTCGCTCTCTATTTATCTCTTTATCTGCCTTTTTTCTTTCTTCCTCTCGCTCTATCGGGTGATTCGATCCGTACTCGTTAAAAGCCTTTTGCCATACGATCACTTAACTTCGATCTACTTTCGCGAAAGCGTCTAGCGTGTTGACGACAGTGGGTGTTGTACGTATGCCTTTGTGCAAAGAGGGCTTCTCGAGTTTCGACGGTCTTGTTCCATTTCCATTCGTCTCGATTCACGCGGTCGACGGAGAAAGGCGTTCACGACCCGGCCTCTCCGGAAATCCCAATTTCCTAATGTTGCTATTTTTTTTCACTCGACTCTCTTCGTGTATTCTCCCCGTACTTCCTTGTTTCGTACGAACTTTTCTTCGCTTGTACGAATTAAATGTAATGTTGTTTCGAATGCGATGAATCAATAGTCCTAACTTTTAAGTAGATAGGATGCTTTCTTATGAACAGATTTGATAAATTAAAAAAACTACCTCTGCTTTTCTTTGTGGAAAGCTCGGAACAAAGAATGATCAGCAATTTTGCTATATTTCTTTTTAGCTATTTGCCAAAGTTTCCATCACCATTTATCGGCATTTCTCACAATAAGCACAAACGAATTAGTAATTATGTAATTAATATAAAATAACAATTGCTGCTCTAAATGATGCACTGAAAAAAAGGCATAGTGCTGAGAACGGAGGCGTAGTTGACTCAACTACGCCCTGAGGTTGGATACGGCGAAACCAATGGCGTAGTTGACTCAACCTCCGCGCGTAGTTGAAGGTATTTTGTTGAGCCAACTACGCCCGCAATTTGAGGTAAAACTTTAAATATTCAATAGAACCAAAACATTTTTTCAATAAAATTCAATAAATATTTGAAATAGTACCATGGCATTGCTCGGAAAATGTGGAAAAGTATTTCAGTCAATTTTATCAATAATGTTTGGATTAAATGAATTGCATTGTATAATTAAAACGTACAGTGATTGTACTGAACAATTATGATTTTGAAAGGACTGTAAAGAAATATTTGAAACTTTTTTTGATATACATATTTTTTGGAATATTTTTTATTTGATATTTTTGATTTTATATTTTGCGACTTTCAATAGTAAATACGATTAATCGATTTTTCGCTCTCTCGTAAGAGGGCCTATCCTAACATAATTAGGTGGCAAAATCTTTTCATATCAGAGTACTTTAATTGTACGATAAGCCTTAATCCCTCATAAAACAAGGGTTCGGGCATTTTCGACGACCATCGGTCGGAGTGATTATTATTGAACGATTCAACGTCGGAGCTTTATGGACACACGGGCGGTGCGACGCTCACGCGAGAGCGCTCCGCCCGTGGCCCTCTAGCGGATTTCTGCCACACCAGAAATCCAGCCAGGGAATAAAGCTGTCCGGTTACAATATATATAATTCGTATTAAACAAAACTTATTGTTTGCGCAACGAAATTTTAGTAGCTTTAGCAAAAGGTTTATTTGTTTGAATAGTAACAAAAGATTTCATCCAAATTACTACTAGGTAATTAGCTTAATTACAAATTATATTCCGTTGATCTATGGTGTCATTGAATTCAATTCTCGCAGAGAAGTTTATTCGATGTTATTATTTTATCAAATCACGGACAAACTGTATACAACTCAACCTCCATGTGATTATTTCAAATTCAATCGATTCTGTATCTCAAGTTTTGTTTTTTCTCAATGTAACCATTTATTGCGGTTGTATCACATGAAATACACTCAACTGAAATAAATTAAAATTGAGCGGCAAAATCGTGGCGTAGTTGTCTCAACGACATGACTTTCAATGGATCAACCACCGGGTGATTAACTAAACGTAATATGACCATTGGCGCAATGAAATTCGTCCAACTTCATCGCGTAGTTGGCAATACTTTATTTTTTTTTTCAGTGTGCTCATCTTTAGATTCGATATTGGGTGCTTTTCATTGTATTTTCCTACTTTTTGTTGTTTAAAACAATTGAAGCGAACATTTGCCATTTAATATCGATCATATCGTCGAATATATATACACACACACATATATATATATACATAGTACACATAAAATTTTGATCGCTAGTGGGCATTAAACAGGCATTTATTAATTACCTTCGATGCAAGAAAAACTGAACGACCTTGTCGATTTAAAGACTCCATGTTTTATTAGCGAAACTTGAGAGCTCATAAGTTCGCCCGAGACCGAAGAAGGCCGCGAGTCCAAGAGCCAAGAAATTTATTGTGGTGAAGAGAGATGCTCCGGCGCTTTCGTTCGTTACCCGTATTTTATGTATGCGATATACATAAATGTGTATGTAGATATATAGATATATATATATATATGCACAAAAACAAATAGACTATTTGGGACCGATCCTATTTGCATTAGCATCCCGTTCACAGTATTTCCTCGTGGTGTTGAAACCCTTAAGGGCGTAAATATTCTAACTGTATGTTTTTGTGCACCAACTTATGCTCAATGATTTTTTTCTTGCAGAAAGTGTTTTAATAAAATCTTAGAAAGATCATAAAATATTTTCCCTGGTCAAGTATTTTGTAGGATCATCAAAAAATATTGAGAAAATGGAAATTGCGTTGACTGTGGTTTGTTTTCAATTTTGCTACGAATTGTAATACAATAGCAGTTGGTCTTAACATACGTGTAACCAGATCTTAATGTCTATTTGTGTTGCAATAACAATATAAAAAATATGGATGTATCCTGTGTAGATTTTTTTCAAAACGACCTTTATGTATATGCACATACACAGCCCTGTATATGTTCATATATAACCTTGGCTAAGAGTATTACGCACCCGATAATTTTTCTATCTGGACAAAAAGTTAAATATCTCGGTTAAAAAAACGGGAAACCAATTTAGCCAATGAGATTTCGAAGCGGACAAATCCATTTTTTTGTTTAATTTATCCAATTTTTTTTTCCGCTCCGTCCGTATTTTTGAGCATGGCTGTTTTTTGCGATTTTCATATTCCATATAATAGGGTGCTGCAAAATTTTAGAAAGGCCTTTGAAAAGTGTTAAATTAATTTTTTGGTGAGAAAACCTTAAAATAGACATATGACCTTCAATTTGGTTTTGTTTAAATGAGATCATATTTTTAAGTTATTTAGTTTTTTGAAAAATGTAATTTGAAATCGACGTTGTGTCTTATCAATTTATTGACGCACATTAAAAATTATGAGGCTCAAACGAAAATATCTAGAGCAAAATGAGTTATATTTTTGGGTACTGAACCCATCAGAATTTATCGAAATTTTAAAATAATTTTAAAAGAGACCAGAAACACACATTTTTTTTTTTTTTAATTTTGTTTGAAACCTTATAGTTTTTCAGTTATGTCAATACATTGATGGGACAAATCATTGAGTGTTAACCAGAAATAGCAATAACATGAAATTCTTCAAAAAATTATACGAAATTCTAGTACCTTCAAAATAACACAACTTTTCATTCTCTGCACAAATTATTTTAAACTTCACAGTTCTCAGGTTACGCCTCATTTTTGAAAACCTGCGGTTTTCCCAAAAAAAGTAAATAACACTGCGAAAAAACGCAGTTCTTTTGTGTTTGAAAACCAAATTAAAACAGAACAATTTTCTTTTCAAGGTTTCCTGATTAAAAAAGCCAGTTTACCTTTTTTCAAATATCCCACATCTGGTTTTACGGAGTAGAGAAATAGTAAAAAATTGCCCATTTCAAAATAACGTTCCGGGTTCTGGGCGCAAAAAAAAATTGCGTAAATTAATCAAAAAAAAAGAAAATGAGCTGGATTAATATTGGGTTGCGCATTTTTTGACCGAGACATACCACTTTTTTGTCCGGAACCCAGGGGGTCTAATACTTTTGGCCAAGACTGATACGTATACAGATATATATTATGCAATCTGTAGAGAATTAATATCCTATTCGGTAACATCCTTCTGCTGGCCAGTAATGGATACTCTTGGATATTCGTTCATAATTTCCTTTTAATATTTTCACTCTTCATTTCATCCATACGAGCACCACTTTCCTTTTATATCCTTCAACACAGATATACGCAACTTCCTTTACCGGCGTCAATTTTCATCCCCTTACTATAGAGTAAGCACTTGAGTGATTGTTATTTCGAGGACGTATTACGCTTTGACATGATTTAATCATTTTACGTGGTTGAATAAAAAAATTTTTCATAACATTTATGAGCTTTTTTACTAATTTAATTATCTATGGTGATTTCTCGAGCGGTTGCTGGAACGAGTGAACACAATTTTCTCTTTTGTATAAAGAACGAAGTACCACGTCAATAGATATGTACAACCGAAAACAATTGACAAAGCTTAACGCCTTACATACGTCCAGCAGCGCCTAAAACGCGCTAAAAGAAAAACTGTTTTTAGAAGAGATAGCAATAGAAATTAATAAAAATAATTTTTACACATTGTTTATTAGTATTTAAACTTTATAAAAAAATTTATTTCATTTTTTTTTTTTTTCAAAAATTACAACATAAAAAATCACGTTTCCCGAAGCACTATGAAAAAAAAGTTGCTCCACGGTCTGCATCATTTCTTCTTGAAATGCTGATGGATCTGCAAAACGTAAAAAAATTCTTGTAAAATAAAGTTGTAGTTATAGTCTGTCGAACCAGATTTTTGAAATTCGAAAAATTTTGGCAATTTACGGCAGTTTAAAAAAAAGGGTGCATTTTGTGTCATAAATGTCACACTTTAATTATGTTTATAAAATTTTTTAATCACAACATCAAAAATCCGACTCGACAGACTATAGAGAAAACAATTTCGAATATTTAAAAAAAAAAAGCATCAAAAAATATTAAAAACTGTGTGAGTTATCATGCAGACCGTGCCAGAAAAAGTAGTTTTGAGAAAAATGCATTTAAAGTTTCAAGTGCGCGCATCAGACTCTCGTTGGGCAGTCACGTTTTCTATAATAACTTTCGATCTATGGGGAATTTGTACAATCGATTTACACAGAAATACGCCTAAAACTATAGAGAATAATAATCTGTAAAAAAAAAATCGATTTTTTGAAAATTCTGGACGTATGTAATGCCTTAAAGAATTCAATTGGCCTTTCGGTGATTTTCGTTTTTGAATATGATTTTTTTTTAATTAATGAAATCTTGCAGTTCTCGTTGATACTCTATGCATTTTTTCAAATCCCTTCATTTTTTAATGATTATTTATTTAAGACGAATTTCGATAAATATAACGAACATTTTTTTCATTTTCTGCCAATTATTCAAACAACAGCAATTTATTTGTACAATTCGCTTACATATTCAATGCCGTTTAGAAGTTAAGGGCATCATCCCATGTGACAGCTATTTTTTTCGCTTTTTTTGGGATTTTTTTTTGACGAACCATTAAAACACACGATCTTTGAATTTTTACTACATACTTATTAACATTTTTATCGTCCCTCAAAATTTTATCAAACAAAAGTAATGAGTTGAATCGACTTTACACCGTTCGGAAGACACTCATGTGTTGGTTGACGGCTGCCATTATTCCGAAGGTTTTGCTCATCTGAAATCAAAAAATCAAACGGCATTTTAATTTGTAGACCTGAGGCTATCGCCGGAACTAGAGTAAAGTAAAAATATCGAAAATTGTATCGTCGTTTTTTTTCGACTTTTAAAACCATGCCAAAAATTCAATTTTCGATGTTTTTACTTTACTCTAGTTCTGGCGATAGTCTCAGGTCTGCAAATTAAAATGCCGTTTGATTTTTTGATTTCAAATGAGCAAAACCTCCGGAATTATAACAGCCGTCAACCAACATATGAGTGTCTTCCAAATGGTGTAAAGTAGATTCAACTCGTTATTTTTGTTTGATAACATTCTGAGGGACGGTAAAAACGTTAACAAACGTTAATAAAATTATTTTATTTCCAATAGAATTAGAATTTTTTGTTAATAATCATCGTTAGAATTTAATGTCCTCTCGTTACTGTGTATGTCACGGTAATTATCAAACCCTAATTCTTTTCGCCATGTAAAAAAAAAAAGAAAAACTAATTAATGTTCTATTTACGAAGGATACTTCAAATAATATGAATAATTCAAGTTTTTTAACTCAAACTTTTGTGTACATGAAACTATGTATGTATATGAGTCAAATTTTGGCTCACTTTCTCGTACTTGGACCTCACGTAACAGTTTTACTTCTGTTTAAAAAAGATTTAGAGCATTGAACTAGCAGCAACAGCTGCGACGATATTAACCCAATGTGTTCACCTACTATATACGTTGAGACATGCCAAAATCCTCTATATACACCGTATCTCAGAGTACTTCTATTTTCCAAATCCACCCTGCTACTCTTCGTAGTAATATCGCGTTGGCTCGGTGTCTATGTTTCGCCCGTTTACTTCTGGATTTTTCGTTTCATTTGTTTTTCATGAAATTGTGTTGGTTGCAAATTTGTTGAAGAGAATCGTGAAAATAATGCTGAACTTTGTGTATAGATATAGTAGGTAAATAGAAATAAAAGCTTTCAACCTTGCGCTTACCATTTCACAAAGGCTGACTCAGATGTTTGGTATTTTAATAATAGCTGCTTCGTTAGCCCTGGATATCCGCCCCTCTCCCCCGATCGTTCTCCCCACCTGCGTATCACAATTGCTGGCAAAATTTTGCTAGTAAAATACGAGAAAACGAGGGAGGCACAGGTGTTCGAAATTCGATCCGAGGCAAACCGTTCTGTAGAGGCAAATAATTATTGGTTCGTTTGTGCTGAGACTCAGGTTCACTCATCACTTATTCTCATCATTTTATGATCTCTCGTGAAATATTTTCCATACATATTTGTGTATGTTTGATCAATATCCTGGTGCCCGTAATATTATTATATCACTCGAATATTTTGTAAAACGATAACAGCGTTGAAAGGGCAATTAAACGACCCGAATGCAGAAGCACTGGGATCAATTCGACCGGCAAAAAGGATGAACTTCTAACTCAGCTCATTCAATACTACTTTTTCGTCAGCGAGGCAGCTTTCACATCCCTCTGCCTTGCGCCTCTATTGTTACATCTAGGATAAATCGTTTTTCGATGTAGTGCACAGCAGCATCTCTCGCATCATTCCATCTCTCAATCTATCCATCTTTCTATTCGCTACTCTTTTTCTTCACTATCGAACCATTCAACGAAAGGAGACATTGACTGTGCCGAGTATCGCGAAATAACTGAACTCTGTGTGCTTCCGCTCAGTTTCCACGAAGGAATACGTGAAATCTACAGGAAGAAAAAGAAGGAAAAAGTTAGAGAGAGAGAGAGAGAGAGAGAGAGAGAGAGAGAGAGAGAGAGAGAAACGTCTATTTATACCTCGGAAAAATCCATTGGGCAAATTAACAATTACAGTTTGGTAGTTAGAATTCGGTATGTAATATTTGAGAGAGCATAATGAAATAATATAAGATAAATGTGAATACAATAATAGTACAAGATAAAAATGTACTGATATCAAATGAAGTACAGTAAATGTAAAAAGAGAGCGAGGGAGGAAGGAAGAAAAGTGGTTTTTCCTTAAGCATATATATTTCTCTCACCCTATGCTTCCGGTTTTAGTCGACATGAAGCATCTCATCCTATATCCTTCTTCGAACTATCTCGACGTATAGAGTCATAGTCACACTAATATAAAACTGAAGTAGTACTCTCGGCGCTTTGCTTTGCTGTGTGTCGTACGAAACATTCGACCTGGTCTCTCTATACAAACGGACTAGTAGACTCTCGGAATAAATCGCATTACTAGGTTTCACAATCTATTCCCAGGGCATCGCCTGGGAGTCTGCCGTGAGGCCCGGCCTTCTCCAAGCCTACGCTTTTATAAATATATTCTTTTCTTCCTATATTCCCTCTGCTTTTCCATCTCGGATTACTTCATTCTTCTCTCTCTCTCTCTCTCTCTCTCTCTCTCCCCCCCTCCCTCCCTCCCTCCCTCCCTCCTCCCTCCTCCCTCCCTCCCTCCCTCCCTCCCTCTCTCTCTCTCTCTCTCTCTCTCTCTCTCTCTCTCTCTCTCTCCCCCCTCCCTCTCTCCCCCTATCTCCCCCTCTCGCCCCCCTCTCCCCCCTTTCTCTCCCCCTCTCCCCTCTCCCCCCTCTCCCTTTCTCTACCCCTCACTCCCTCTCTCCCCATATCTCCCTTTCCCCTCTCTCCCCCTCCCTCCCTCTCCACCTCTCTCCCTCTCTCCCCCTCTCTCCCCTCTCTCCCTCCCCCCCCCCCCTCTCTCTCTTTCTCTTTCTTACTTAAACACACCCACACGTGCGCACACACACTCCTTCTTATCACTGATTCTTTAGCTTCTTCATGATGATGGTTTTCATTTTTCGCCACAGTTTCGTTGCTACTGCCGTTACTGCATGCTCAATACTTACGAAACAAAATTTATATCTTATACACGAATATACATTCATGTATATATGTACATGCGTACACAATATGTATTTATAATTCGTAAATAAATATGGAGAGGCAAACCCTTTGTGGTTGGCCTCGAATAAGGCCAATGAGAATCCGCTGTATGTAAAGCTTCTGTATCATTCCTCTTCTTACGTTTAGTTCGTGCACGACAGCGATAGAAGGAGCTTAGGACCGAGTCACGTTCTCTTCTTCCCTAATCTCATATTCACTCGTAAGCTCCGGATGTAATGAATTTTCACTTGCAAATACCGTGTTTAGCCGAGTTGCATGCTCCTGGTAAATTATTTTACAAGGGATATCCAAGTTTACGTACAGAAGAGAGAACATAATATTATCTTCAAGAGGCTTTCAACGATATCCGTTTTATAGGGAGGTTCCATACTCTACTAACATTCCTTCCTATTATGTATAGACATATTGATGTGTGTACGCGCGTGCGTGTATGTTCGTGTGTATACATATATTTATATATATACGCGGCTGTCTTTCACTGTTTCCCTTAACTCTAGGACATTTTGAGAACTCTCGTTTTCGAAGCTTATCCAACCCTGTTTGGAAGCGGTGAGAAGGATGAGATCACGTGGTCGAGGGTGAGGAGAGAAACGGTATCAAGTTTACTCGTGAACTCTTGCTCCAAAGTTCTTAATTCGAATGGAAGCCAACTCACGTCGATATACTTTATCAATATACGTATGTGTATACTCTAAAGTTTCGCAAAGTCAATCTTCCGAAATGAAAAAAAAAAAAAAAAAAAAAAAAAAAAACGGATGTTCCATTATTTTTCTGTTTTACGTGGAGAAAAAATTGACACAAAACGAATCTATGCCTTCGATCTAATTGAGGATCAATATATCAATGAATTTGCGGTAACTACCGTGGTACGTGCGCTTGTTGAATTATTTGACCGTGAGGTCGTATTGTCTTCGTTACTTACATGGATATGAATTTCGACGAAAGAAGGTATGTGTTTTAAACCTTTTGTCTGATAATTTGAAACTTCAGGTACTTACAGTGTAGTATCCACGGTGTTCCTTGGCTCATGGGCATATCTCGAAGAATTTTTCGGATCCCTATAATGTATCCAGTCGTGAGTTATTACGAGATAATTCGTTCTTCGAGGATTTCAAAATGTCTCGTTAACGTTCGGAAATTTTATTTAGGTGGCGTATCATTTGTCATGATTAGAAAAATTGATACAATGTCTATGTATACAGTTCTCAATAGCAGATATTGATTAGATGATTGCCCGGACAGAAAAAAAAGAAAAAATAAAAAAACCCAATTGCAGCGCAGTTAATATCGATTGATGCAATAATTAGGATTGATTATGGTTTTGAAGTACATAACTGTAGGTTTACATGGATATTTCCTCATCGACTTCACTGACGATTTCAATTTTACGTCCGCCATCTATTGCATATCACAGGCGAAACAAATCGTATTTACATGAGGGCAAAAACCTTCACGCGGCAAAACAATTTTCTGAAACTACGGCGCGGATATACGCTATTTATTACGGAATTTTCCTTCGTTATTGCAACGAAAAACGAATAGTGCTGGATTAAGCCCGTTGCCTCGTTACAATTAAATTTACGACCTGCACGAATGCGCAATTGCTGGCATAAATATTAGCGAGAGGCGTTACGCATTTATATATATATATGTGTGTAAATAGAGTCGAAGGAAGAGGAAATGAGAGAGTAAGAAAGGGGGAAAGAATAATGAAAGTTTGGAAAAAGGCGGTCATTAACCCGACAAATCAAACATCGTATTTGTTTAAATAATTCGGAAAAAATTGAATGAAGGATGTATCGGTTTCGTCTTAAAAGTAGTATGAAACTGACACAAAACTGATAGTCTATTTTCATAACCTTTCTATAATGTGCTAATGAAGATTTTTATCGGATTCTTTAAACAGTTACTCAATTGTCATATTTTTAGGGTCAAAAACACCTTTCTAGAAATGAAAATCAGATGGTAATTACCGGTTGAGATTTTCACTATGCGTATATGTAAGAGTATGCAGCCTTGCTCAAAAGTGTTAGGCACCCTGTAATTGTTGGATACAGACAAAAAGTAGAATACCTCTGTTAGAATATATCGTAATACAATTTAGCAAAACGGGTTTTGAGGTATATACTGTACTGCATGCTAGTCAAATGAGTGCTAAATTTTCACAATTGTTTTATGCCAAGCTTAATACACAATTGAACGTAATGTTAGCGGCTTTATATCACAGCGTGTCTTATTAACGTAGAAAAATTTAAAAAAACGATAGATTTGCGAAATTATCAACTGATAAATGCAAATTTCCATGATGGCACATTGTCATCAGAATTCATCAAAGAATAATCCGTAATTTTTAACCAATTGCAATGTACCACGTCTTATTTTGTTCCTCAAGAGATCCTTTACGAATTCACCACGTAGATTTCTTCTAAGCTTAATCGTTCTACTGTTGCAACCAATTGTTTATTTAGCGAAAAAAATCTTTCATAAACAAATTGCTATAATTTCCAAACAAATAAACTTCGAAAACGTCTACATGGTGAATTCGTAGAGAATCTCTTGAGGAACAAAATACGACGTGGTGCATTAAAATCGGTTAAAAAATACAGATTATTCTTTGAAAAGTCCCAATGAAAATGTGACATAATGGAAATTTGCCACTATTAGTTAATGGTTTCGCAAATGTATCGATATTAATATTTTTCTAGGTTAATTAGAAATGTCATCTTACAAATTTACCTTCACTATGTATAATTAGTGCATTAAACTTGGTATAAAAACATTGTGAAGTTTTAGCACTCATTTGACTAGCATGCAGTACAGTATTTACCTTAAAGCGGACAAATCCAGCTTCATTTTGTCTTTTTTGTTTAGTTTATGCGATTTTTCTTGCATCTGGTATTAAAAAATTTGGTGTTATAATTAACACCATTTTAACACCATCCTGTGGTCTATATAAGCCCATTACTTCTATGTTAATCACTGATGTTAACGGGAGAAACCAGTTTAGGAGGCCGAAATTTTGGTGTTTTTCGTGAATTTTTTTAACAGGGAAGGAATAATCAGAATTTGTTTAAACTTGGAGGATATTTTATTCATGTTTTGAAGTACACTTTGTAATTTTTTCAAGTCGTTTCCACCGGAAATAGTGGAATTAGAAGCTGCTGTCCATGGACGATCGCCATCCGAGTTTTTTGCTGGTGGGCATTCCTGAAGTCACATTTTTTATCTGTAATCATTACAATTTTCTTTTTTCGTTAACAACATATTTCCTAAGAATATAAACCTAATTGTGATAAAAAAAACTTGAAAATTGCATGTTTTTGAGGTGTTTGAACACAATGTCATGTTTTTATACCATGTTTTTTCACCTTTTTTGTATTTAAAAAAAAAAAATTAATAATAATATCATCCCAGGGTCAGGTTCATATAGATTGTAATTGAATAAAGAATATTCACACAAATTTTCAGAACGATTAGTCAATAACATTTTGAGCTAGAATGCCCACCAGTTGAAAAAAAGTCGTCCATGGACAGCAGCTTCTAACTCCACTATTTCCGGCGGAAATGACTTGAAAAAATTACAAAGTGTACTTCAAAACATGAATAAAATATTCTCCAAGTTTAAACAAATTCTAGTTATTCCTTCCCTGTTAAAAAAAATTCACGAAAAACACCAAAATTTCGACCTCCTAAACTGGTTTCTTCCGTTAATGAGCGGTGTAAATTATGTGGTGTAAAATCGGAGTTGTTAGTTAACACCATGTTGAAATTGGTATTATAATGTATGCTATATTAATATTATAATGTAAATGAATGTTACAAAATTGTGTTAAAAATACACCCTAGAATATTTAGTTTCAAACAAATTTAAAAAAATATATATTTCTAATTATAAATTCGGTTTTCATCATTGTTGATCATATTTCACTATTTCCATCATTCCTGACTTTAAATTATCTGGAAAAATTTTCCTACCTACACGGGAACTCGATCCGACATACCTTCTAATCTACGACCTAACACGCACGAACGCTACCTATTCACTACTGTCTATTTGACTCTTTTAAGTTGAAAGATGATACAAATATTACCAATCTGGTATATAATAAGTAGACCCAATGTATGTCCTATGAGATATAACACTTCACGTGATAAAAATTTTGGTATAAAAAGAAAACCAAAAATAAAATTTGGAATTGTAGATTGCAAGACTTTGGATGATATATAACATCATTTATCTTTTCAAACAGTAAACTGTACAACTATCTACAGATATGATATAACAGAAATGCTATTTGTTTTACTCAAAAAATGGTTACATAATAATTATCAAATTTGGCTCGACACAACAGACATAAAGTATTTGGATCAAATAATTTTGTTTAATATTTTTAATATTGTCAGTGAACGCCGCAATTTTTTAACAAATCAACATGAAATGGTGTAAAAATGACACCTAAAAAACGATAGCCAAGTACCATGTAATTTGACACCGTAAATTTGAAGAATTTACTCGGACAAGTCTTATTTCATTATTTTGAGACTTTATGGTGTTGAATCGAGAGAATAACACCGGATCAGGTTTTTACCAAACGTCCGGTGTTACTTGTACTTCAGGAATTAACACCATGCTTTTTTACCACTCACACCTTTCAATTAACACCGCAAATTTTTTACAGTGACGTAGTTTTGAAAATACCTATTGTCGCGATTTTCTCACCTTGTAAAATCGGGTGCTGCGCTCCTAAAGAATAGTAGATTGACTTGTTGGTTCACAAAACTTAAAAAGAATATCTCCAGCTTCAATCTGGTTTTTGGGAAAATTATTTGCGATTTTTTTTCGCAGAGTTATATAATTTTTTTTTCTAAAAAAGGCAAGTTTGCGAAAGGGCGGCATACCTCGAAAACTTTGGAGTTTAAAATAATTTGTGTAAAAAGTAAAAAGTTGCATTTTGTTATTTTGGATTTACTAAACATTTTTTAGATTTTTTTTCGAAATTTTGTTGTGTCCTGATTTCTGGTTGACAATCCAAGATTCGTTTCATTAATTTATTGGCGTAACTTGAAAACTAAAAGGTTTTAATTAAAATATCAAGAGGAGAGAAAGGTATATCGTTGAATTTTTAACGTATTAGAATTTTTTAAGAATTCTAATTCCCTTTTTTTTTTTATTAGAAAATAATATAAACGGGAATGAGATATAAATATTTACACTTATCCTTCGATGACTTTTTTTGTTTTAATAACCAAATATTTTGTTACACCACCTTTCGCTTTGATTACGATGGCCACCCTTTTGGGCATCGAGCATACTAACCTAAAAGGCATACTTCGGAGTCTATATTCATCTTGTATTGTTGCAAAATTTTTTTCAGCTATTCTTTCGACTTTATTACGTGTTCTCAGATGTTTCGTTTCAAATCAGACCATAAATGTTCTCTATGAGGTTGAGATTCGAGGATTGTACTGGCCATTGGAGCACCTCCGCCTCATTTTTCACAAACCACCTTATGGTTGCCACTGATTTTGAGCAGGGTGCATTATCTTGTTGGAATTTTAATCTGTATTGTCATCCCCAAAAATCTTCGAAACAGAGGAATTCAATCCTTTTTTTTAGTACATTTATGTACTTCTCAGAATTCATCCGCCCTTCACCAATGAACATTTCACCAACTCCACTTGTCGTTATACAACCCCATACCATGATGCTGCTCCCTTTGAATTTTATGGTACCAGCCACTCCGGAAGATATTCTTTGCCCACTTTTCTTCTTACGAAAGTCGCACCGGAGGTGCCAAATAAATGTCGAAAATTGATAAAATACTTGTATTTCATAAACGGTCAAAATCACTTGTAATACATGAAAACCGATCAAATAAATTGGCTTCTCAAAGGAAAGTAATACTTACGTCATACTTACTTGTAAGTCAGATCAACCTGACCATATTATTTTAAATCAATCTCCCTCAGAAAGATGTTGATTTTGTTTAGCCCACGCTAATTGCAATTTATTATTTTCTTCGGAGGGCCACGGTTTTTTCCTTGCCTTGCATCATCTCAAGCCAGCTTCTTTGAGCCTTCTCCGTACTGTTTGGGAAGAAATACTTTGTTCTCTCGTATCGTTAAGCTCAGCAGCCAGATTAGATGACGTTTTTCGTCGATTTTTTAACGAAGCTCTTACTAACGTTCAATCCTCTCGAGGTGTAGTCACTTTTTTCTTCTAAATCTTATTTGATTTAAATGACTGCCAGTTTTTTCATTCGTTTAATTCCATATTGGACATCACAACACGAATATTTCACTTTTTTTGCTACCTCTGTCTGGGTCTTCCCTTGTTCGAACATCATTTGAATTTTTAGACGTTGGGCTAAATTAAGCTCACGTTTTTTCGCCATTTTTTTAAACACTAATAAATATGATTTCCGCTGTCCAACGTACATGTAATATTTTACGTGTTCGTGTTTTTCGTACCAGCAATTTTCGCAAACTGACGATTCGATTAAAAAACTCGATAAATCGTATTGACAAGAGTTTCATTGTTTCATTGTTTCAAGTAATGCTCGTTATACACTGAAGTATCTTTGACCTCTAGTGCCTCGAAACAGGTCGTATATACCCAGCATTACTTGAGATCCATCAATGTAACGCGTAACTCGCGTAAATATCATTTTTAGTCTTTTTGGTCAAATCGTCAGTGTGTGAAAATTGCTCGAACGAAAAACATAAAAGCGTAATGTATTATCGGTATGTCTAAACGCGAAAATCACATTTATGGATGTTATAAAAAATTCTGAAAAAATATAAGCTTATAGTTTCGCTCAATGTGTATGAAATTCCAAATATATTCGAACAAAGAAATACCCAGACTTAGGGTATTTTATATCCAGAAAGGGTGGTTGCCATAATCAAGGGTGGTCCACCAAAATATCAGCTAAATTAAAACAAAAGTCATCATAGGATAAATGTAAATATTTACATCTTATTCTCGATTGTATTGTTTTCTAATAAAAAAAATCGAATAATAATTATCAAAAAATTCTAATGCGTTAAAAATTCAATAATATACCTTTTTCTTCTCTTGAAATTTTGGTTGAAACCTTTTAGTTTTCAAGTTATACCAACAAATTAATAAGACAATTTGTCAATTGTCAACCGGAAATAGTGATACAAAAAAACTTTTTTTAATCTAAATTTTTTTTATTGAATCAAAAAAAACAAAATGCAACTTTTTACTTCTTACACAAAATATATCAAACTCCATAGTTTTAGAGGTACGCCGTCTTTTCGGAAATCTGCCTTTTCTTCGGAAAAAACTAAACAACTCTGCGAAAAAAAATCGCAATTTTTTCCCCCAAAAACCAAATTGAAGCTGAAAATATTCTTTTTAAGGTTTTTGGATCAAAAAGTCTTTCTTTAGGAGCCCAGCACTCGATTTTACAAGGTGAGAAAATGGCGAAAAATAGCTATTTTCAAAATTACGTACCGGGTGCAAAAAAAATTGTATAAATTATTCAACATAAGCGAAATAAAGCTGGATTTGTCCGCTTTGAAACGTCATTTGCTAAATTGGGTTACGACCTTTTTTGACCGAGATATTTGACTTTTTGTCCGGATCGACCAATTACAGGGTGCCTAATACTTTTGAGCAAGGCTGTATATTCAAATGATTCTAATTGTTCAATTACATATAATATATTCGTATATATTACTATCGCTAATTTAATACACATGTTGAAGAGCGTCTTTGAATCCTTACAATTTCATCTAAAACCAAATAATAGTTCGTTCCAGGATGTACCAATTTCATATCTATCATTATTAATAATAAGTTTATTAACTTTAGTACAGTGCGAAAATACCCTGCAAAAAGAAAGTTGTTTTCAAACATTTTTTATAATTACGTAGACGTCGACATGAAACAGGTAAGAACTCCAGTGCCTTCAACAACACACTCAAGTTTGCTGCTTTAATGGAGATACTACGCATTCTTTACGACGCCTAAAAAAGTAGCGAGAGAAAGGTATTGTGAAATTATACATTTCTTTTCATACTGCACAAATGCTGCATATGAGAAGTTATAATGCTGTTTCTGTTCGTTTTTTTTATTTTTTTATGTATTACCAGAGACGAGAGCATTTGGCAAACTTTTCATCTGGATCGTTTGCTATTCCATCAAAATCGTACTGATCAATCTCGTTAAATGAACCCGTTGGATGTTCATCTGCTTATCGAGAAAGCGATTCGAAGAGAAAAAGAGCTAGGAAGGAAGGAAGGGAAAGAGAAAGAAGGGTGTTAAATAATTTCCACGATTGAAACTTTGTTCCTGGCGTGAAAATGGAAAAGTTGGTAGATTATGAAAAAAGAGCGTTTAACGACTATCCACTCGAAGCGTTAACTTAAGCAAGGTATAGAAGTGAGCAGGGACGGGGAAGAGGTGAACATTTTTTCTGAAGCAGCAAAGTACCACAGTAGAGAACCACCAAAAGTAGTAAGAGTGTCGGTGAAGCTACGACTATGTTGGACACAGAGAAAAGACGCCAGTATACTGAAAATATAAGGCAGAGGAGAAAAGTTTGCTCCGCATAGAAACATCTTTTTTCTCTCTCTTTTCTTTTTCTTTCTCTGTTCCTTTGCTTTTTCCTCTACCCTTCCTTGTCATTTTATCCTTACCCTATCTTTATCGCTTTTTCTTTTCTCCATTGTGCTTTCTGCTAGCTATCCCATAGGAAAGCTCTAGAACTCTAGACATCACGAAGAGCCTTACGCCTGTTACACAGTTCTAGCGCCGCAGCTGTGCCACAGAAAGTCTTTCTCGTTCTCCTCCACTTCTTATTTTTCATCTTTCCTTTTTCGTGCGGTGCATTCATTCGTTTTGCATTTTTCCTCCCTCGAGACAACTTATCCATAATTCACTGAGCTCAGGCCTTTTTTCTGCTCAGACCCGATTAATTATCGATAGTCCACTTACCAAATGACTCGAAAGAAATTATTAAAGTTATTTATATAGTTGATGAAGTGCCTCGGAGACATTGCCCATGTTTTCTCGTTGCCATAATAATTTTTATTCAAATAATTCATATCAAAATCATTTGCGACATTTGGATTCCTAACCGCCGTTTTTAATCCACTTTGAGTTAATGATCTTCTATCCGTAGGGAATATAAGCTTGATGGATATCTTAGCCCATGGCTACTTCTTAGAGAGGCCAAGCGCCCTTTACCTAGTTGACATCGCCCATGTTTCTTGCCGCTAATTCCATTACATTTTCTGATGAAGGAAGCGGTAACGCATTTTGGGTAATCTTAGGTGGAATCGCCCAACACGAATTTCTACAATATTGCTCTACTCGATCTTAACATAGAGTGACATCGGGTAAAAATTCCGCCGGTGACTTGATCGTTGGATCTTGGATCGTTGGTGTTCTTGCCGTTGTTTTAATTTTTTTTAATAATACTTACGTTCAGGCCAGTATTTTTGATATTGTCATTACTGCTCCAACCAAGTTGTTAACTGTAGTCTTATGAAAAAAAACGACGCAAAGTAATGAAGTGAAGATGGGTCGAAGAAGGATAATATTAGGTTCATTTTATGGAATCGAAATTTGATCAGAACTGGCTATTTTAGGCGTAGATACATTTACGTTGACCGTTAACTATAGTCATATCGACCGGATAAAAGTACCTTACTCTATATTCACGGACAATCTTGGAGCGTGTATCCATAACTTCGGTTCGAGGCTTCGTATCCTTTTTACCCGGGAATTTGACCATATCGGAATTGTACATTGCATCTATATAATATACGTCTCGTTCTCGTATAGCATACATATATTATATATACGAAAATATAAATATACATACATAAGTGAGAAGAGAAGAGAGAATCTTTGCGAGACACGCCAATTCGATAGGATATCGAGCTGCACTAGCAGCTTGTTTCGCCGCACACAGTAATCTTGAACTATATCTGTGGCAGTGGAAAATGCGGTAAAAAGGAGGGATGGAGCTGTGGTGAAGATACCAATAGTGAGAGAGAGAGAGAGAGGAAGAGGGAGAGAGAGAGAAATAGAGGGAGAATGAAAGGCAGACTGAAAGAGAGGTCGCTTTTGCGAACCAACGAGTGTAGTAGCAACGAGGGCCGTTAGGACCCACGGGAATCGACTCGTTTTGTGTTGTGTGCAGCCAGTAGTATGACAGTACTTGAAGAGGAAAGTCTGGAAAAGAGAGCGAAGAGAGGAGGATAGAGCTTTGGACAGACCTACAGCCGACGGAGAGAGATGAGATCCAAAGAATTTGCTCCTTGTTCGAGGGTGCCAGTACGACGTATATATCCTTTTCCTTTTTCCCTCCTCTCTCTCTCTCATCCTCAAGGGACGACACTCCAAGTGGCAATAAAAGTAAGCAGACTTTCGCAAACAAGCTTCCGGCCATCGACTGTCGTCTATATGCTCGCTACTGCGGCTACTTCGCTTCTCTACCGTTGTATACGAAAATTCGCAGCGCTTTCGAGATGAGACTCTTCTCTACCTCTTTCATCTTCCACGACCTTGCAAAAGATCTCTCCAACCAGAGAATATTCGTTGGAAATGTTTTCCTTCAGAGAAATACTTGAAGGCCCTGTCACCCTCTTCCAAATTCTCAACGAAATAACGAATCGGGAGATTTTTCATTTAGCAATAGAGTACCTTCTTCGGAAAATGAAAAAGATCGACTTTTTTTTCTTAAATTAAATTTTGAATGTTAATTCGCAGTCTTCTAGTCTTCGATTGATTGTAATGGATCGACTCTATTTAGGTAATCGGCCCATATTATAGTTGTTATTTTACTTTTTCGGGCACAAAAGTTTTAGCTTTTTTTCTGGATAAGATTGTAATGGAACATGTCAGAAGAATTTTGGGTTAGCATCAACCGCGGTCTCATCACATCAACTAGATGTACCCTTTTCTTCTTTCCTCTCTGGACATCTATCTGTATCGTTACTTCGCTCTCTTGCTCCTTCTCTTCTTCATTCTTTCGTCTCTTACCGTCGTCCACCGGGAGCAATGAGACGAAGATTCGTAGGGTTTTGCTGGAAGGCAAGGAGAGTTAATTGGATCGGTGCGAGGTCGCGCTATATTGACAGAGACGAAAAGGTACCGGGAAAGACGATGCTCGCGCCCGCGTTCGAGATAGTCTCGTTATCGCAAGGGCACGCGATTCCACCGCAAATCTTTCTTCAACATAAATATATACATATACATATATAAGGGGCATTCCACGCCGAAGCGGCCACGTTTGAAATTTGTATTTTGTATGTTTTTGATTTTTTTCTCTGTTAGAGCTTACTGAAAGTAACTTATCTGATATTTTTCAAATTTTTATCTCAACACGTCTGTCGACTACTAATTTTTGAAAAATGTCGCGATTATTTTCTTCAAATGCATATAACTCCCTGAAAAATTGAGCAAACTTAATAGATGAGGGGGTTAAAATCTTTGTTTTGAAATGTACTACTTTTACGTACTTTTTTGCGATAAAAAATGGAACACGTTTTGTCTTATAAAGTCAATAACAATATAAGACAAATGTCTATAATTTTGTTGTCATATAAATGCATGTATTAGAAGACTATAGTCCTGTAATAAGTGGAAAATCTTCATGTTTCAATCATACATATATACAGTGTGGCATGCGAAAGTTTTGGTCTACTTATTGAAGATAAGTTAAATTATAATTGGCCCTAATCTTTTGCATACCAATGTTTATCTTTTTACTGAATTTTATGAAACCAGTCGATGACAATATCTCGGCCATTTCAGGTAATATATTCTCTTTAGGGAATCTGCCTATGGTGTTATTCTCAAATATACATGTGTTTTTGAGTATTCAAGGAATACGATAAATGTTTTTATTTAAATAACCAACGTATAAAATCGAGTAGTTTTGATGTATGTATAGAGATTTTCCTGGAATGAAAAAAGTAATTGACCGGGAACGATTTGATGTTCACGAATTAATCGATGGCATACTCGATTCTACACAACTTTCAAATTCGGGTTACATCGATTTATCAAATATTTATTCTTAATCATACCTAAAAATTACAAATGTAATACTTAACGTTCAAAATAAATTCCGATCAGAAGTCATAGATTTTATTTTAAAAGAATTTTTTTATTCTTCTTATAACTATTTTTGAGAGATGTTTATTTTGAAAGAATCGGTTTCTCAAGGAGCATTATCTAGACTTCACCCTCATCCAGGAAATAAACTCTCGTTCATTTGGTCTGTGTATGAATTATCCCGAATATTACGAGCTACAATAAGAAGAGAAGCAAAACCCTTTGCTCACAGTTTCGATGCTGGGCACACATGTATGTACGCATCGGTACAGGTGCACTGAGTTGATTCGCCTTTCGCATAACCGGTTTTGCTCCATCTCTTTATATCCATACATGTATTTTAGTCATACAAATACACACACCGGCACACTCATACAGAGATGCACGCATGTTTCTGTTTAAACGACGGAGAGTTTGTCGTTTGACCACAGAAATTGTGGCAATAATTCTTTCACTGTGTATAAACCGCGAGTGGTCCAGCGGCCTCATCATCCCTTCACTCTTTTGCTTAACCTCATCGTGTCTTTCATGACGAGAGAAAGGGTTGAGGCAAAAACGAGAGAGAGAGAGAGAGAGAGAGAGAGAGGGCCTTCTTGTTCGCGATTTTCGTTGGATTTTGATTGGCGATAGGTAGCTCTGGCATCGATTCGATTCCGGTTCTTCTCTTCTTCTTCCCTTTTTCCTCTTTTCAATTGCCATCTTCGATTCTTCTTTGAAAGTATGCACGCAGAACTTTCCAGTACTTTCATCATTTTTATTTCGTTGGAGAAACGGAAGAGAAACCGCGTTGACACTTTTGTGTGTATGTATTTTCGAAATTTTACTATGCACGTCTACATTTCTATGTTTAGTGGGTAAGTACACGGTACTATGAGATGGTGACGATCCTTATATTCAAGTATTTTGATATATGTATATATATGTTTATTTATAAAACAAGCGAGTTCTCATCATCGTTTCATTCAGTTTCGACTTTCGAAGGAGAACGACTGATATTTTCAGCGTACACACATATTGCAAGCTCTCGTCACATAATTCTCCAGGGAAATCCTTTGAATACCAGTCGTCTCGGTAATTAGTATTCCTCGTAGCTTGGCTTTCCCTATAGTGTACCATGAATGCGGATGGAAAATAATTTCGCTCAATAGTAAGATTAGCAGTCGAACTGATTTATCAAAAATAACCAAAAGAGGTTGATGAAATGAAAAAAAAAAAGAAGCGACGAGTCGTATGCATTTTCGTAATTTGGTGTTTTCAATTTAGATAAATAAAAAAAATTCGCCCAGTGCAAAGTAGACTCGTGCGCCAAGGGTCACTTCAACTATATCATACATTAGCCATCTTCAGAACAGTTTGTAAAACAAAAAAATATTGGCTTCGACTATTAAAATACATGCTGGATAGTAATAAGCTTCATATATCTATGCTGAATTATTTAAAACCTTTAGGATATCTTTCAATAATTCAGAGAAATTCGACTATAACTAAAAGGGATATCGTAAGGGTAAGTACAGTCTAAAAATGATGTGAGCAGTTTATGACATTTCATTGCGTTTAATGTCTAGGAAAAAGGTTGATTTCCCTCAATGTGATATAGAATATAGATGATTGGAATTTGGATCCGATTTTGACTCGTTGACGACCCCGGAACGAAAGAGGCCGAACCCACAGGATAAACCTATATCTTAAGCGATATGAATTATAGCATGAAGCACTTATTCAAGATAATGAAATATAAAAGATAATTGACCCAGAAATTATGAAAAGGGACACACGCATTTTATTCGAAAAAAAAAAAAAAAACAAAAAATATTACGATATTTATTCAGACATAATGATTTGAAAGTTATTTAACCATGCGAATCCGCACACGTAATATACATATGTAATGGTCGAACCCGTCGGTACGGCAGAGAGTGTGAGGAACGGTCCAGTGACGATGAGAGAAAATAAAGGTGAGCCGCGTGAGCTCGATCTCGGGATCCTCGGAGTCTGAGTCGGCAGCGCTCATCACTGCGCTACGGCCACCTATATTCTCTCTCTTGCGAGTCGTCTATTTAGATGGAATACTGGACCGTCACACATGCACTCGCATATTCGATGATATAATTTTTGGATATTGGTCTTACTTATTTTAGGTCAACGAGCGAGAGAGGGAGAGAAGGTTACGTATCTCTGGAGCCGTTGAACGTTGTTCCTGGTCGTTCCTGCGTCTGGATGACGGAGATCCTGATGATGATCATAATGCGTTGGATATCTCTCCAGGGCAGATCGATGTCATTTCGATCCCGGAATACTCGACGATTTTAAAAACGCAGTAGATTTATTGTAGAATAATTGACTTTTAAATATTCCAAATTTATTGACCAGTGAGGACGACGGTCGAGACGGCCATTGAATATCCGAAAGACGGGACAAGGAAACTTCAGATGCCAGCCTTCCCACTTCTCCTGCATGACTCGATGATAACCCGTGAAAAAATAGCCGATGCTTACAATACGGCCAGCGCTCGGGACAACATTGGCTACCCAACCGGTGGCATCCAACAGTAAGACCGATGTGCGGCCGATCGTGTTTACCTAGGTTGAAATTGAGCATAGGTGTACAACGAAATGCCAGTTCCGGCCCAGTAGCGTAATTTCAACGGCAGCCAACAGTAGGCGATTGACGGTTACGCCAACCTTGGGCCGATGCGCAGCCGATCCTGTTCGCCAAGGTTGAAATTGAGCGTAGGCGTACAACGAAATGCCAATGCTGGCTCAGTAGCGTAATTCCAACGGCAGCCAACAGTAGGCGGTTGATGGTTATGCCAAGCTTGAGCCGATAATGTTTACCGTTTAATGTGTTGTCAAAATCGAGAGCTCAATGTAAATACCGGCAGACTGTTGGTCAGAGAACTGTTGGTGTTGGGCCAGCATTGGGCCTTAGACGTCAGCCGTATATGACCCCACTGTCTTAACATTGTATTAATTTGTTATGGATTGCTATCTACAATGATTACAGACGTGAGGTTCAATTATCATAAACTATTCCCACGCTAATTGGTATAAATATACAAAACCATACGGTATTACACAGGTGTTATGATATTTTGATATTATTCTTCATCAGGATCAATAATTTCTATAAAAATCAATATTTTGCCATCATAGGTATATCATATTAAATGCTCTCTTTTAATGTTCATAATTTTACTACAAATTTGAAATGTGGATTTCAAACATGCTGAAAAATTTTCTATATGGAATTTAAAAAAACTGACCTTTTTTCGGGTTCAGAGACCTCGGATTTTAGGCAGTTCGAATCCTACTCAGGCAGAAAATATGTAACTTGAATAAATATGAACGTATTTGGTTTTTTTGTTTGTTTTTTTTTTTAATATATACCATTCGTGATAATTAATATTCTTGTAGACTTGGGAAATGATCATTATTAACATAAATTTAATAGCAATTAAATAATCTAATAATAAAAATTGATGCTCGGCCAACGTTGGACCAGTCTCGGCACCAATGCTGGTCCAGCATTGGTGCCAACGCTGGGTTAACGCTGTTCGCCAACTGTAGAACCGGTGATGAGGCTGAAGTTTGCAACGTTGGAGTCCAACGAAATGATCTGAAAAAACCCTCCAATAATTCCAGTAATTCTCCAATTCTGTTCCCTGCCTAATTTTGAATTTGTAGTTTTTCAATATACACCAATGATTCACGAAATAAAAAATACGTGAATTACAAATGATTTTTTCGTTCATTTCGTTAGACTCCAACGTTGCAAACTTCAGCGTCGTAACCGGTGTAACATTACGGAGTTAACCCAACCGTTGCCCTACGTTGACGACAACACCCGGCCAATTGTTGCGTATAGCTGGCGCAATGCTGGGCCGATGCTGGGCCTTTTGTAAATCTTTTCACGGGAATGATCGTAATTAAGGTCAGATGTCGCCTATCGTCACCGAATATCGACGTGTAAAATCGCCAAAGTTTTACGTTTCATTTTCGTTATTACAGTCATAATTCTTGTTATTATTTCGCCGCATACGTAAATCGATTTTACTCCTTGCCGTACATCAAATTGTCAGAGCAGCCCTGACGTAAATCGGGGCCTTGAAGAGCTTGGACATGGCATAAAAATGCCATGTTTTAAGGCAACCCATTGAGGACCTAGTCAAGTTTCACTCGGGCAGTCCCTATTCCAAGGAATTGTCATATTATGACAAAACCAAGTCTGGCCCCGATAAAGCAAACAAATCGGAGCCTTATTGATTGCGAAAATTGAAAAATTTGCATGAACGCATATATTTTGTCGAGTATATTAAGAATTTGAATATTTTTTCTTCATATTGATAATTTTAAAGAGTTATTTAATAGTAAAAAAATTATTATTATAATTTATATTTAATTTACTTCATTTTATTATTTTTATTACCAGGTTTTTTAAACGTTTTTGCTTTGCGATATGGAGATTCTGAATTATTTGTTAGAAGCTTTTGAAATGTGAGGTACGTTACATTTTTTAAGCAATTTTTTTTCAACGATACTCTAGCGTAATGGTAGCGTGCGTATGCGGTTGGATCTACAGATACGCAGGATCAAATCCCGGTGTATGTAGCAAAATTTTTCTGCATAATTTAATGTCAGGAGTAATGGAAATAGTGAAATATGACCAAAAAATATAATGGGAAATTTAATTCTAATTAAAAAAGAAATATTTTTTGAAATGTATAATTTTTTACAGTGCTCCGACAGGGCTGCTGATAAAGGCTCCGACCAGTGTTGGTAACCTAGAATATGAGCGCTACCGTACCAGGGCCGTAAAACTGTCGTAAATTGGCGAACATTATCGTATTTTCCCAACATACAAATTTAATTGACTTACATGAGACTTTCATGTTTGAAAATAGTAATATTTTTTATTTAATCATAACTCACGACTGACATATACATGTTTGGAATAAAATATGTAGTTTTGAAGATTACAGCGATAAAAATCGTAGTACAAATCGAGGGCTTGCTACAGCACTGGGCGGTACAAAACCGCGGGTGTTTTAAACGTGTACGTTAAACTAGTTTTGAAATACAATAAAAAATTGTACGGATCAACAATTGAACGATATATATATAATATTTTTTAAATTTCTGACCAATTTTCTTGGAAGCCATTTTTGACTAGAAACGGAGACCAATAAAATATTGATGCAAATTGCCACTAGGGACTAGAAGTTTGGCATCGTAATATCGTCAATATCGCTTAATTCATCTTCATATAATTGATGAAGTTTGGGAGCGGTATTTATACTAGCGTCCTTTGGAGATTTCTTTGGATACATCACAGATTTTGTCATACGACTATATTCTTCCTTAGATGGTTTAAAGCTAATACAATCATCTTGCACTCGCTGTTTTGTTAAAAGAATGCCATTCATAGTTGAAGTGACCAATTTATTTCGCGATTTTGTTTTGATCAAATTCACATGACTGAATAGCCCCTCGTAGTCAGCATTTGCATGTGGTGACGATATAACGTCAAGAACAAATTTCGAAAGATTTTTAAAAGTGAGGCCTTGATCACCTCCATCAACGGTCAACAATTTAGCATAAAATGTAACGACATTTTCTTTCGTGTCAATATCTGTTGGCAACTCGAACTGGGCCAATTGTCGCCACTCGTCATCAATGACTTGATATTTTTCCGGCTGCACTATTCGAGGCAAAGCTTTCATTAACGATAATAAGCTTGGCAAAACATCTCTCGTTTTTCGAAGCATAGCCTTCGGCGGATTTAAATTGGAAACTGTCTGGAGAACCGGATCGTTGAAATTAAACCGCTGCTTGATTTGACTGCATCCTACTTCTAAAAATGAAGCACTCGTAGTTCGAAAATATGTTTTCATCTCTTCATTTTTGCAAATCGCGGGTGAATTTAACATCGTCATAACTTCGACACCGAGATGCATTTGCTCTGGTCGCAAACGTTTTGCCTTATTGCGTGGATCGATTTCGTCAATGCTCGTCGCATAAATGTAATCTTTACTTAAGTAAGATTCCAAAAGTTCTCGGTACACTGCACACATCTTATCATGGAGAGTTGTTAAAATAACCGACTGCGATTGAAACAATTCATTCAATTTTATGAATTTAGGCAATACCCACTTCAAAAATAAATAAAATAATTTGGTGATTGGGTTTTTAAATGCTTGGAGGATTTGTTCAACTGAATGCAATCGGGCGGTTACAATTTGTGCTTAAAAATATAATTTCAACGCATCACACTGTTCTAGAATTCTCGTTACAACGGCGGTTAAAGAAAGCCATCGGGTTTGTGCAGGTCGGAGGATTTTATGAACATCGTTGTCCAAAAATTTTTGAAATTGTTGGAAATGGTGCCGTCTTTTTGCGTTATTCTTGAATTCGTTGTATATGTTGCGTGCGAAATGTTCACAACTGCGTGGTAATTCCTTGCATGCTTCACTAGCACACAAATGTAACGAATGACATAAACATTTAAAAATGTATATGTTGGGACATTTTTCGGCGAATCGGTTTGCAACCGAATTTTCGCGTCCCATCATCGTGCTGCATCCATCTGAAGCAAAACCAATAATATTTTCAAATGGAATATTGTACGATGATAGCGATTTGTGTAAAGTTTTGAACAAATGCTCCGCTGTTGCAGCCTCGAAATTCGAATCTTCTTCACACACTGGACATAATTCCCAGAATTTACTAAGAACCCGACCTTTTTCGACATCGAAATATCTGGACATATAATACATCTATTAAATTGAAATAAAAATTTTAGTTATTATTTTCCTTCGTTAATAAATGACAATTTAAATATTCATTTTTAAAGTTCTTACCTTACGATAATGAGCATTGTTTTGATGGCAGCAATATCCGTGCATTCATCGATTAGAATACTGAAATAGTTCGATTTCTGCTGATTAGCAAGATGCTTTTTCTCTGCATCGCCGATCACTTTTTTTATTATAGCCGCTCCCTTTTTTGACTTTAATTGCATCCCTTTCACAATTTCGGAATGAGGCACACATTCTTTGAGCAACGGTGTTAAGTGATCCAATGCTCTGAACGATAAATTGTGTTCAGCCAAAAAAGCACATAATTTTATTTCTAATCTCTTGGTAGATTCATTACCCGTTTTTTCAGGAGCTTTAAACAAAAACGTATTCATTTTGGACTGAGTTGGCAATATCAACATCGACTGACTTCGATGTTTTCCAGATTTCATATGATTTTTTAGAACGGTCAATTCCGCTGTCACGATCATTTTGCATCTTCGGCATTGTGCTTTCGTAGAATTGTCAGGTATTTTGACAAGCCAGTCTTTAAATCTACTGTCAGTCAGCCAGGCGTCGCCGAATTTTTGTTGCCGATGTTTTTGGCTCAGTTTTATTTTCTTTCTTGGCGGCGTATTAGGCGGGCTCGATTCTTCTTCGTCTTCTTCGACGTGAGAGACATTCATTTTGTTGTATGATTATGGCAAAATGACACCGATTAAAACGACTATTAATTGATGGTTATTCGGTTATTATTCAACGACAACGAGAGCAGTTACGAATATTTTAGGAACAATAATGAGAGTTAAGAAAATTTGACAAATGAAGAATCAATGATAAATTCTTGAAAATGTCTTTTAGACATATATGTAAAACTGATCAATTTTTTTCCATCAGGTAAAATACTTGACACGGTAAAAAAATACGGTATAACGATTTGACAAGATATCAGTGTCAGTAAACGCGTGTCTATACATACCTATACTTCACACTTCAACGAACTTTAACCTCAAAATAAGTTCCACGAGGAAGCAACACACAACCATTTAAAATTATAACTGTTACGAGAAATGATATTATGCAAATATTAGTATAGCTTATTCCCAAACGATATTTTTCAGGGAATTTTTCGAAACATGAAATCTCGATACTTCTCCATTAATCCGCGACGCGGCGCCAAGGTTGACGACATGTGGCGCAGCGTGTGGCAGAAGTAAGCAGCGATGGGTGTTAAAACAGAGAGCAGAGGCGCCTTTAGTCATTAACATTTCAAATTCGTTTCTAGAAGTTTTCAACTGAAGTCTTTCACTTATTCTTACATACATATTTAAAAATTATCGTATTTTTTCGTACGACACTGCACGAGTATCGTATATCGTACCTACATCTGATTTATTGTATGAATACGGTAATTATCGTACGGTTCCCAACACTGGCACCGACTTATTTGCTTTTGAAGGCTCTTGTTTAAAAAGCATAGCCGCCCTTTCAAGGGCCAGTATGGGTTTCCACACAATGGCCATAACTAAGTTAGGGAATCCTAATCGGGGCCTTTTCGCAGCCTCAACTGAATTGACGCACGGTCGATCTCCGAAATGAGAGTGTCGTAACAGCGCGTAGATTCGAAATACAATATTTCATCTTATAATGACTATGTTGTTATTGTTTTTTCTGTCGTTCGTCCAAAGGAAATTTTTTATTACTGTCTCTGTAAATTATTAGCGAATTTATTCGCCATGCCATTAAACGAATTGGAGCATCGAAACAAGGACATTTTGACCACGCACCAATTTATTTTCATTCAATCTGATAACGCTTGATTGAGAAGCACGACAAATTCCCGAAGCAGAATAATGAAAATGGCATAGAGCCATGGAAATCCTCGGAATTTAGCGGTGAATCCGTGTATAGTGTTTGCAAAAAGTTTTGAGTTCACCGTAGGCGAATCAACATTTCGTTTCCATCACGTCGTCGTACACTTCGAAATCCATTTGAGTATCGGCAAATGGATCCCTGCGACCCATAGGGAGAGAAAGGGACAGCAATACGAGAGCTTCGAGGGCTCTGCCTGAGGAGATTTGAAAAAAGCTCCCCGAACGAGAAAGCTTTGCACCCCGTTTCTCGCGTCTCTTTTAGTGAATAAGCCTTCTCTGATACGGTGGACGAAGGTCGGAAAAACATTGTCGACGAGTGAGCTTTATACCAAGCGAACCTTTTTTTAGCCTTCGTAATATTTTTTCTTCTTTTTCTCGACCATTTTTTTGCACGGCGCCAATCGATAATCCTTTGCACTAAAAATATGATATTAACCGATTTCATTCGTATTTGCATTAATCTTCGTATTATACACCTGTTTGCGATGTATTGATCATTAGATCATTAAATTTTTAGTTAATTGATTGATCATTACATGGATATCTCAAAAAGAGTAAAAAAGCATTTACTACGCGTAGTTACTGTTTGTTGTTGCGATTTATTAAACTCTATCCTTTTTCCTCTTTAGTTCAATGATCGGTGGCTTTCGTCTAAAAAGAAAATTCATATGACATGTCAAAGATCTTTGTTGCTGCGTATGGAAAAGCGATAATTGGATAGTACACTGTAAAAGAGCTTTATTTGATCCAAGTAATCGTATCTAAGTAACTCGTATTTACTGAAGATAAATGAATTTTTCTTCGCAATGAATAAAAATAAACATTGTACGAAATAATTTGTTTTCACAGTGTAAATTGTATCAATTTCACTTGGAGTAAAAAGATTCTATGCAATTTTGTTACGTGGTAGATGAAAGCGGGGAAATAAGCGACAAGTTTTCGCTTTCGTATATTTTAATTTCATGGCTTCGTGGCTCCGTCGGTGTCCACTTATCAGAAGATAGAATATATAAAGCGTCTCCACCGACGTTGAGTAAATAATGAAAAGGGAGCAAATTTCAAATCTCACATTTCATCTCAACGACTATCGCATGTAATCGATATATAGATAAATATATAAAGCAGCAGACCACGCATTTTCTTACTGTACATTGATCTAATAATAATTCATGGGAAATTTTGCGAGCGTATCAACGTCATATGAAAAAAATCCACTCGTGTCATGAAATGAGTATTTACAGATACAATTCAATGAGAAGACCTATTAACCTTCGGTCACTATCACTGCGCCATTTTGGTCGCTTTAATCTTTGTATACCATTCTCGATGAGGAAAGGATCAACGGTTACAGGTTACACCATTCATTATTTAAGTGCAAAACGAGGCACTCCTTGCCATTGCGGCTTTAAATGCAATTAATGATTGCTGCAAATGAGACAACGTCTGACGTGGTGGACTTAACGGGAGAAATCAGTTTAGGAGGCCGAAATTTTGGTGTTTTTCGTGAATTTTTTTAACAGGGAAGGAATGATCAGAATTTGTTTAAACTTTGAGGATATTTTATTCATGTTTTAAAGTACAATTTGTAATTTTTTCAAGTCATTTCCGCCGAAAATAGTGGAGTTAGAAGCTGATGTCCATGGACGATCGCCATTCGAGTTTTTTACTGGCGGAAATAGTGGAGTTAGAAGCTGCTGTCCATGGACGATCGCCATTCGAGTTTTTTACTGGCGGGCATTCCTGAAGTCACAATTTTTATCTGTAATCATTACAATTTTCTTTTTTCGTTAACAACATATTTCCAAAGAATATGAACCTAATTGTGATAAAAAAACTTGAAAATTGCATGTTTTTGAGGTGTTTGAACACAATGTTATGTTTTTATACCATGTTTTTTCACCTTTTTGCATTAAAAAAAATATTTTTAATAATAATAATATCATCCCAGGGTTAGGTTCATATAGATTGTAATTGAATAAAGAATATTCACACAAATTTTCAGAACGATTGGTCAATAAGTTTTTGAGCTAGAATGCCCACCAGTTGAAAAAAACTCATCCATGGACAGCAGCTTCTAACTCCACTATTTCCTGCGGAAATGACTTAAAAAAATTACAAAGTGTACTTCAAAATATGAATAAAATATCCTCCAAGTTTAAACAAATTCTGATTATTCCTACCCTGTTAAAAAAAATTCGTATGATGTATGTTCGGCGTAGTCACGAGAGATCGCAAATGCCAAGTCCACCCAAAATGCCAGCTCCCGAAATGAGATACGCGTCAATCTCTTTTATGAGAAAGTGGCGAGCCTGTGCCGTAAGTTTGCTCTGTATTTTTATCGATATTCACTACGGCTTCGAAATATCGTTATTGAAAAATGTCCGGGTTTGACCTTTCGCAGTTTAGTACAAAAAAACGTTGAAATTCATTCGCTATATTTCTTCCCCATAGTTTGATATGTCTACTCTATAGACCCAACAAATTGATTGCGAAAAAATCAAGAAAAAAAAAGCAACATTTAATTTAAAATTATACACAAGGATCCATGCTAGTAATGACAGGGCTCAAATAATGGTAGTAGTCTGGGGTTCATATGATATTGAAGTTTGCATCGTTGGAACGCAACGAAAAATATTTTTTCCATTCATTATTTATACAATTTTTCAAATGGTTCTATTTTTTTTCGCAGATGTAGTTTTTAAATTTCGAATAAATATTAACGAATTATCGTAGAACTCCGAATAAACTTTGCGCTCTATAAAAAGGAGGGATTTCGTTGTATTCCAACGATGGAAACTTCAACATCATGGGGTTCATTGGATATCCCATTGCTTAAGAAAAATGAACCTGGTATAAAATGGTCACAAAAATTCATTTTTTCAGTTACAGAGGGAGAAAGTATAGTTCTATCATAAAACAGAATGGCCAAATACATACTCATAGCACATAAAATATAGTACAAAAAATAATTGCATCTCTAAAAGGCATATCAATCGAAAAGCGTAAATAAAACAATTTCTTCAGTTATCAAAGTCCTTAGATATATTTATATCTCACTTCTGTATATGCCAAAGCTATATATATATATATCAAACTCTCGTTCTCTATCACAGACAATCGATATCGAAACAGGTCGAGATAATCGGCAATTAAGCCTGCCAAAAGGACTAGTTGGAACATGGCATATGCAGGGAACTATGGGACCTTATATATACACCTTATATACGTATAGGTACCCTCTGTCGCTACCTCGTTAAGCCCCGAGTTAGCCATCGCCATCGTGGTGGCGGTCGCGCAGGGATTCCAGGAACACGCGGACGAACGACACGTCTTCATTAGCCTTTCATGAACGTTACCCGCGAGCTCGTACCACCATCATCTCTGTGTACTCCTACCATCACAGACCATTAACTCTCTCTCTCTCTCTCTCTCTCTCTCTCTCTCTCTCTCTCTCTCTCTCTCTCTCTCTCTCTCTCTCTCTCTCTCTCTCTCTCTCTCTCTCCTTCTTTCTCTCTATTGTTCTCTTTCTATTTCGCGTTCTCTGTAGTTTCATGTACAGGATATATCAACTGAGTACCGGTATTTGGGTATCATGCTGCAGAGAGTCCCAGCAAAGCTGTATGTGCTCCAAACGCGTGGGTGTACATAATCCTTCTTCGCGAGATTTCTCCAAGCTGACCCCTCCGTTCGTGCACGATCATGCAATAGTAACTCACTATATTTATGGCCTAATAGTACCCGCAGCATGTCCTCTGTATACTCTACAAAAATGTCACACGTGCTAGGATCCAAACGGACAAGATGGGATCGTTGAGATGCACATAGTAATCATATATAAAGTGGAATGTTTAGCAAAATTGTTTTTCGCAGTATGTCGTAGATAGGTATTCTGTAATTCATAATAAGTTTGTTTCCGGCATCCCAGGCAATTTAGTTTTCATGATATTCTAGTAAATCTGTGGCAGTCCGATAAGATCAAACCTGGTTTCACTTTTTTATTACCACCCGTTATAAAACTATCGGTTGTGTCTTTTTGTAAGAACGGAAAGAAAGCTGCGGATCTTCAGATTTTTCTTCTTTTGGTAGGCTATATTTATACTTGCATATCGGAACGCGTAGATACAAGTATATTTCGATTGCAATAATAATCATCATCGTATTACCATACAATGTGAGGCTGATGTTTACGCCTACGGGCATATTCTCATGCGAAGTTTATTGAGCTTGTACATAGCCGAAGCATCATTGTGGATTTCTGCGGTATATATACGCTTTCTGTATGCGCACGAGAGCGAAGCGCATAAGAGAAAGAGAGAGAGAGATGCAGAAGAGCACTACACCACTCTTGTAGAGAAGAGTGCATCATGAGAACCGATAACATTGTCCTGGAATCTCCGCTCTCGATCGAAAGCCTCTTGTTTCTCTCTTCTCCAGAATTTCATGTTTCTCTCTCCCTCTCTCTCTCTCTCTCTCTCTTTCTCTCGATCTCTCTTTCCCTCGATCTCCTTCCTTCCTGAAGGTATCAAAGGAGGAGAAGAAATATGCCGAGAGACGAAAGAAAGATAGCAAGATGAAACGTAATCGATATGGCGAAGCGCAGCGAAGTTTTCCTGGTTTTTGTATAAGAGCACGGGGGCCACCGTTTTTCCTGGATGAACCAAACAACAGAAAAAGAGAGAAAGACAGGGAGGAAGAGATTAGGATATATGCCAATAATAAATAAACATGCATACATAAAAATGTAACCTAAATTAGATATGAACTAACAGTCAATAAAGTAATATGCACACTCAAACTGTAAATAGACACAAAGCAAAGAAAAACGCAGAAACAACAGAAAAATGCAGAAACAAAGTAAAAACGCATGAAGCTAAGAGCGGGAGGGGGGGGGGGGGGCGGCGTAATTCATTCATGTTTGCATTCGTTAATTATGATGCCGATCTTTCACGGTCGAGAATAGGCATTTGCCATCGACCGAGTCAATCGAATCAACGTGCATCAAGGAAAGTACTGTAGCACCAAGCGTCCATATGTTACATACATGGGTATATATATGTATTTGGAACTGACAAGTATAATTATATTCCGTAGTAAGCAGAAAAGTGGTATAATGGTCCCAGTCGCACAGAGCAAAAGGGAGACTATAAAGACGGTATTTCTTACGTGAACGAGTCAAAAGTAAGCTGAAGAAAAAAAAAACAAACTTCATACAGCATCTAGTTAAGGCAGGAATAAACCGCAAAACTGTGGGCGCGGGAGAAGATTAAGACGAGAAGAGTCTTCACTTATAGCGACAATGAAGTTACAAGCGAAGAGAGATGAAAGGAAAGGGTGGAAAGTTAAACGGAGCATGACGGATACGCGATAGCTGGTATACATACTTCCGGTTTGCGGTAAACGACCTCTCGCTACAGCTGGAGCAACGAACACGCGCCACCCTGCAATCTAACGAATACACACACACACACACAGATTTTATGGTTACGTTCCAAAAGATTTAACGGTGGATCTTAGTAATCGAGACTTTTGCACGACCTGGAGAACAAACCCGCGTTTTCACCGTTTGCTTTCGTGATGCTAAAGAAAAAGAAAGAAAAGTGCTTTCTCGCGCCTTCTTATTCTGCAGTTGTAGTCACCTCTCCCGAGAAAAGGAGCTAAGAAGACAAATCAAATAAAAATGTTTTAGAAAATAGCATATACGTGTGTATTTATTTATATATATGTGTATACATCACAAGAAGTTGTAGTCACCACCTCTCCCGAGAAAAGGAGCTAAAAAGATAAATCAAATAAAAATGTTTTAGAAAATAACATATACGTGTGTATTTATTTATATATATGTGTATACATCACAAGAAGTTCTCCGGTCGTGCGTCGTATGCACTGCTATAATCACTCACCTCTACCGGGCACGTGTTCCCACGCTGAAAGCCATCTTCTCGGTCTGTCGCCTCTACCTTGATTACGATACGCCCCTTTGCGCTTGCATATCTTTCCTCTCTCTCTTTCGTGTACCATAATAAGCTTTGTGTGGAGTACTCCTCTCTCTCTCTCTCTCTCTCTCTCTCTCTCTCTCTCTCTCTCTCTCTCTCTTCGTCTTCCTCTATCGCGCTCACTTGATCCTGGCTGATCTGTGTCTGTATCACCCTACCTTTCCAGCTAGGTCAGTACAGCAAATGACTCAGTTCCACGCGAGGCGAATAGTCATTGCGTGCCGATGCCCTTCTCTTTGGTAGTATATACACTATTATTATACCTATCGTAGAGGTATGATAAAACTGACCGACTTACCATTTACCATGTGAATAATATTGTAACTCAATCTGACTCAAATCAAAAGTTTTGACCTCTCATAGATTAATCAATGTAAATTTATCGTATTTGGAAGTTGTTGCGTAATTCATAGGCGTGAAATGACCTACAGCAAGTTTGCGGTTCCGTAGCAAGATGGTCAGGGTTTTTTTTTTATTATGCCGAAATATGTTTTGGATGATGCCATGCTTGAATTGCGAATACTCAAGTCATATTCGGCGTTCGCAGTAGTACTAAAACAATTAATAGTCTCAAATCCTTTAAGGGGCCAGTCCACTTTGGAGCCACGAAAAAAAGGCTATTTTCGCGATTTTTGTTTGAGGATTTTATAAAAGATATGAATATAAAAGTTGTTGGGCTTGATAAATAAAGTCTTAAAATACATAAAAAAAAAAATTTTAATTCATTTTTATTCATTTTTAAGCACAAAAACTATAGTTTAACGTAACGCCTCAAAAATAGGTGGGCTAGGTAGCTCCATCACAACTCGGCAACGGCTTGTCTGAAACAAAAAAATCAAAGTCCATTAGATTCAGTATAGCACCAGCTACAAAATGACCCTCGGATATAAAGTTTTATCAATAAATAAAAAAATGGCAGATGAAAAACGAAAAAAGTAAAAAAAACGCGTTTTTTTCGCAGTTTTTCACAAAAAAAAAGAGTAAAAATCAAAATTTTAAAACCATCGAGGGTCATCTTGTTGCGAATCATGTTTACAATATGTGGTTCAAATTTCAAGAGAATCGGTTTATCAGTTTTAGAGATACGATGGAGCTAGATTTTGAAAACGTTGTTTCGAGAAAAACGCGTTAGAAGTTTATACGTTCAGGTAGACGAAATGACGGTCCTGACGTTCAGGTAAAAAAAAAATACTTAGAGAGCCCGGATTTTCATAAAATTTTGGCACAATATTTTTGAATGTATGTACTTTCGAAAACAGTAAAAAAAATCGATTTTTGAAATCTTCAAAGTGGACTGGCCCCTTAATGCAAACTTGATCAGTTTTACCATCTGCGAACCTGGGGCAGACAAGAAATGTATTCGTGAAGATAGACAAGTTTGCGAATAGCTGTAGATATGAGTGGATGAGTGTATATATACAGGACGTAGGGGTATGCGTATAGATTCAAATATACGCACTCACAGCGACCCACAATCACCCATGAAAGTTATAATATTTCGACTGCGCATACATATGTTTATGCGAATGTACATGCACTAGAGGCAAGTAGCCACAATGAATTTCCATGGCACGGGTAATGGACTCTGATGGAGGCGCTTTCCACGCTTCCACGTTCTTTCAATAGCAATTTACGCATGCTATATAGTCTGAAATCTATTTCTTCTCTGCTTCGTTCTTCGTGGTGGTCGTTGTAGGTGCTAATATTCACACAAGAACGTAAACACAAGAAATGATTGAAAAAATTTGAGTGAAACAAAGCATAACCCTGCAAATTAGATTAATTTAGAAAAGTGTTCAATGTCATAATATAAGCGAAACCTATGCATTGAAACGGGATTTCGTTACAATGCTAATAAATCCAAATAAAAAATCTTCCTTTTATGTATTCGTATTATAAAGAGCGAATTTCGGGGTTTCCTCGTAACACTGAATTCCAATTAAAAAGTCGATTTTGCTTCGTACAGAATTGACGATTTCCGGGAGTTGGGAAATACGGACGAACCGAATCTGGGCCATCGCTCCGTTTCGGACTTGTTCCTTTGTCTCGGAATACATGTATTCCCTGCTCTTTCGTATTTCTCGAATGGCGCGCGCGTGTGTTTTCGTTTTCGTCTCTTTCTTTCAGTCGCGGACTGACGTTTAAGAGAAACCGGAAGGTACAAATTGCACTGTCGTGTCTTTTGCTCCAGGGAGAATTCTCTTTTTATGTATATATCCTTCTTTCACTCATGGATGCGAGATCTGGCTTAGAGATTCTGATTCTTTTACTGCTGCGTCTGGTCACCTCCTCTCCTCGACCCAACGTGTCCCGTAGCTTTGCGGCGACGAACGTCGCACAGAGCAGAAACTCTCGTACCCTGGAAGTGGGACACTCACCTGAATACTTGCTGGCAATCAAGAGTTTACCCGACTTCGAGCTGATGGGATACACATACACATGAGCTCAGATTATACAGATACATTTTTACGTATACACATGAACGATCATCATGGAGCAACGAGAGAATAAGAGAAATATTTCAATGTGAGTATATACGATGGAGAGGAGAGATGCTTGCACACACCTCATCTCTGGACAACCGCTGCGGTATCTTGTCCATCATTCAGTCGTTCTCGGCGTTGCACCCGTTGCAGAGAGACGAGGGAACCAGGTCGGATATGCATAGTACTGCTTCGTGGTTCTCTCTGAGATGCTCTCTCGTTCATTTAGTTTGCAAAACAACGCGAATTACATCGATATTCTCAAGTGCACGTGCATGAGTCGTGCGTAGAATTTCAGAGTGATGTGGACATTCATAAGTGCCTGATACATCGTTCGTGACTCGTATAAGCAAGCGTATACATGCTCGTGCGCGTGTACCAAAGCGTTTATTTCGTTCACCATTTGATGGACAAATTTGTGCGTCCTTCAACGTCCAACTGAAGATGACGCTGTCTTTGCTCACTATCACGCAACGTTGAGACATTCGTGAATTTCTGCGAGGGTTGAACTGTATCTTTGGACTCATATATACGTGCATATTTGTGCATATACGTGGATGTGCTTGTGCAGGTACAAGGAGGTCAGTGTGTAATCGCCTGAGCGCCTTCCTCGGGAACATCCCATCGCCACATCCCTCCTCTCCGTTATCCGTCGTTGTTGTGGTCCTCGTCCACACGCGAGGTCATTTACTACTCGCGACATGATTGGTCTACGTTTTCAACCGTCCCGATCTACACAAATATTTCCGCACTGCGGTCAAGGATTTTGTCGTATATGCAGGTATTTTTTAAAAACCTCACCTTTTACTCCGCTAAAGTTCAATATATTTCCGAAAAAAATTCTGCATTGATTGCCTTTTCTGAAGTTTCGTCGGTGCTGACGCGATTAATTTGATTAAATCAATAAAAAACGATTTCTGTTCATTTTTTACATATGTATAGAATATAATACGTGCCGTTAAGGCGCTACCGCGTCTCTAGATTTTCAAAACAAAATATGCTTTTGAACAAAAAAAAAGTCAATTTTTTAACGACTTTCTCAATGGCGGTACGATGGAAGCAAGTTTAAAAAGTACGGTTATCCAGTTAGCTTATTGACGTGGATGCCTTTTACTATTCTGGCTTGATTCCATTAAGTCATATTCAAAAGTAAAGTATTGTTGACCAAATTGGGTGACTAGAAATTTACCTTTCGTTGTTTTGACCTTTTGTATATTTGTTATTTATTTATTTATTTTTTTTTTTACAACTTATGCATCGTAATTTTAGCGAATTCATAATCAGGAATTGATTTGTGAAAGTACTTCTCGAAATTTTTTGCCTTGGAATGCAGCGTCCATCACTGATTTCAAATAAGTAAAACAATCATTAAACTAGCTCTCTCTCTCGCTACATTCCGGTCATTCTGTTTGACCAAATTGAGGATACGAGGATAAACGCCGTAAATATATATATAGCGACTCGATTCGCGGTCGTACACAATGAGAACAAAACTGCAAAGAGTCGAAAATCCGGTATTTCTTCATCGTACAAAACCGGTGATGGCATACCGGCTCTCCGATCGATCCCTTGAGTGAGGTGAGAAAAAGTCGTTCGTGGGGCGCGTCACACGGCGGGCTATGTACATCGACGTTTGTATCGGAATTTTGCTACATATATCGCAACAGTCGGAAATAAATGCCGCCTTTGGTGTTTTGACGGTGCCGATATACTTGCGAAATCAAGATCCTCTCAAATTGATCGTTCAGTTGATCTCCCATGCAAATTTTCGATTTTGACATCTTGATCTTCTTGTGGTGATAAAAAAAGATTCGTAAACCGTACGAATCTCACCTGAGATTCTATTCAGGATTACAAAAGATAAAACGCTTACGTCATATCAAGATTTTACACCAGCAACGGGTGGTAAATTGCTGAAACTTCAAGAGACTTTGAGGCTAACACTCGTTTTTTCCAAATCTTTTCTGCATTGGAAAGGTCGATCCATCTTACTCACTTCTTGAGACGGCTATTAAATTTGTCAGATCTCAATGTGCCGTTTACTCCTGGCGAGAAATATATCCTATTTCCGTCCTCTTGAGCTGTTTCCTCATCTTTACTTCGCTGAGCTTACTAAATTTTAATGCGACGTTGATATCGTCTCAGGTTTGAACTTATTCTGTATGGATTAATATCGACATACTACATATAAATAATTTATAAACAGAATTTAATTTTATGATTATTTTGTGGAATCCTCTTATATTATTTTCGAAGAGAAGAGAATTTTTTGTTGAAAAAAAAAAAAAATCCTTTAAATATGATCGACAACAATGGCTCAGTTATATATTGATATAAACGTCGAAAGGATTTCGTTGGAATCGAAAGTTTTTGGTGTACTGGAAAGATGGAAAAATCATTCTTGCAGTTCCGTTCTCTTATAACTCATATAATGCAATGCTCGCTCGAGCGCGCGTCACGAGTCTATGTATTACATGGATATACGGATCTTGAAGAAGCATATATAGATATATGTCTACGTATAAGGGGGGTAGCGTGTGGTAAGCGACCCCTATCAAGTATAGCTATGCGAAAAGAGTAATACGAGTGTGCTCGGAGGCTTTTCTGTTCTTCGTTCGGACACGTCGTCTCCTCGATATCTCGCCTCTTTTCCTCTCCTCTTGGTAGTAGTAAAACGTGTGTATATAGTAGCAATGTTGAAGGTTGTCTGGATATGGTGATAAAGCTAGTACAGTGAAAAAGCCGCGAGATAGCAGAGAGAGAACATTTTTCCTTAAAAAAAAATGAAAATCGGTTAAACCGTTTTGTCTGTCGATCGATCCAAACGACAGGATCCTTACCTTCAACATATATAGAATATTTAGCTGTAAGACGTTTCCAAAACTGTCATCATAGTAGTCCTTGCGGTGTTTGAGTTTTGAGACAGAATGCATGGATATCAAGAAAAAAATACGAGACATCATACGACCGACAGCGATGGATTCGCGGTCGGTGTGTGGCTCCGGCGATCTTCCAAGTTCAGCAGCCTCAAGCAAGATCAAGACTTGGCCGGGTGACTGCTTTGCGACGCACCGGCTCGCGCATCAATCGCTGAGCGGGAGGCAGTTTTTCTGAGTTTCTAATGGTACTGATCAACTGGAACTCAGTAAAAATGTAGCCGCCTGTATCGGCCGGGGTTTCCACAGTTTTCCTAGGCCCTCGTGCACATGCGATACAGTGGTGCATTAGAAATGAGTGACTGTGAGCAAGACTGGGGGATCTCACAGGAACAAGGAAATTAGTGAAGTGGAGGAAAAGTGGGGTTAAAGTTATGGAATGGGATCGTAAAAACCCGCAAGGGTATACGCAGGAACAATTGAAAAATAAAAACATAATACAAGACATCCCACGTCGAAAGTACCGATCAGAATTGGAGAGAAATATAGCAATGGATATCCGCGCAGAAAAAAATAGTCTCGGCAGGACACTCGGCGAGAATCTTGGCAAGCTATCTCGGTAAGAGTCCCGGCAGAATCCCGCATAGGCACGTTTCTGGGATTCTTATGTCAGCGTTCCAAAGTCTGGCCGAGACTCTTTCCGATACTTTTTCGACAGTCTCGCTGGGACTCTCCGAGACGCTTCTATATTGTTTTCGAGAGTCTCGCCGAAATCCTTTCTCATACTTTCTATCTAGCCATGAATATCGGATAGAAAAATCTATTATGGCGCGATATTTTGCATAGTTGATACACAATTTTAAGATTAAGAGATAGAAAAAATATCGGATACTTTGAAGCAAGAGAAAATGTTGGTAGCGATCGGAATAATAAGATCATACACGATCAGTGATACGATTTTTATATCGAGTTAAAATCCTAACGGGACTATATAAGAATCGGGCAGGCTATACGAAGACGCGAACGACAAAGGCTCGATGCCGCCTATCGGCCGGAAAAACAAAATATTGCAGAGCTTCCAATTTATGATATTGAAGTTTGCATCGTTGGAACGCAACGAAAAATATTTTTTCCATTCATTATTTATACAATTTTTCAAATGGTTCTATTTTTTTTTCGCAGATGTAGTTTTTAAATTTCGAATAAATATTAACGAATTATCGTAGAACTCCGAATAAACTTTGCGCTCTATAAAAAGGAGGGATTTCGTTGTATTCCAACGATGGAAACTTCAACATCATTCCAATTTTACTCTATAGGTGATCTTCTTTCGCGTCCACGGATAATCCGCCCGCTTTATATATAATCTCGTCGGGATTTTGACTCAATATTATCAAATCGCAGGCTATGGTCTGCTTTCAAAGACCCAAAGTTTTGTCTCGTCCAATGTCGTTCATTATCACTGTTAATCTATCTATGTGAAGAGAAAAAAAATATTTTGGACACTCTCGGAAAGATCTTTAGGCAACCCTCGAAAAAATTTCGGAAAATTTCAAGAAGAGTTTCGGTGAGACTCTTGAAATGAATTTCGGAAAGTATCGGAAAAAATCTCGGCGAGACTTTCAGAAAGAGTTTTGAACAGTATCGGAAAGAGTATTGGCGAGACTCGGAGAAAGTTTTGCAAATAATCTCTGCAAGACTCTCCAAAAAAGTGCCGTAAAGTATCAGAAAGAGTCTCGGCGAGACTTTGGAACGCTGACCTAAGAGTCCCGAAAATGTGCCTATGCGGGATTCTTCTGGGACTCTTGCCGGAATAGTTTGCCAGAATTCTCGCCGGGCGTCCTGCCGAGCCTAATTTTTTCTGCTTGTCGATTTTTCTCTCATGCTCTATTCATATATGGATACAGATGAGACAGAAAAATCGATAAGCACAAGGGGAACTTGTGTCAACCACGAATTTCTCTGAGACTAGAGTAATCCACAAGTGAAGGTTTTCTTAAGGCGCTATTAGAGTTTGAACGCTAAAAAAAGGCTATTTTTGGGAATTTTTTCTGGGCATGCTGTTAAAAATATTGAAATAAAACTCATTGGGGATGATAAATCTAGTCTTTATTTACATACAACATTTTTTAAAATTCATTTTACTACATTTTTATGTGCAAAAACTGTACTTGAACAAAGCGCCTCGAAAAGTAGGAGGCAAACGGTCTCCATCGTATCTCAGGAACGGCTTGTCTGACACCAGAAAAACGAAGTGCGTTAGATTAAGTACAACGTCAGGTAGGTAATGACGCTTGGATATTAATTTTTATCGATAAATAACAAAATGGCGGATGAAAACAGAATAAAAAATAAAAAACACGTTTTTTTCACTGTTGTTTGTACAAAAAAGATATTAGAAATCTAATATAAAATCAAAATTTTAATTTCGTAGAGCGTTAATTTTTAGGAATGTATATGTAGAATATGTGATTTAAATTTCATAAGGATCGGTCAAGTAGTTTTTGAGATCTCGTGGAGACCAATTTGAAAAATGGTGTTTCGAGAAAAATGCGTTCAAAGTTTTTGGCGCTCAGGCACGCGCGCTGTAAAGGACTCATGTAAAGGACTCTGAAAAATATACTTAGACCGCTCCGATCGTTTTGAAATTTTTACACAACCATATTACATGTATATACCTTCGAAAAATGAAAAAAAAATCGATTTCTCAAAAGTGTCAAACTCTAATAGCCCCTTAAGCCAAACTCTTCATTCATCTTTCGCTTTCGTTGAAATTTACGATGAAAAAGCTTCTCTCAATTTGAAACGATTTCTTCAAGCATTCTACACGCTGATCACGTGGTTCCGCGTCAACAACACGCTGCGCTGCGTGGATATGAAAGGAGTACTGAAGACTCGTACATATTGAATTCACGGAAATTCTGGGTAGCCCGCTTCTTCCTTTGGTAATGCACTTGAAACGTCGGAAATTGTACACTGTGTACGATATTCTCGCGTTCACAGCGTTTCATTCAGTTGATATTATTGTTGTGATGCTGTTGAGTTTCCGTGTGCTCCGGCACCCTCACTATATATAGAAATCATCTCTGTTTCCTTTTCTCTTCTTTTCTTACAAAACTGGTCCTTTCGCATTCCGAAAACGGGTGGATAATTCAATGATTCTAGTAAATTTGTTCTAGCTAGAAAAAATTCTGTGAACGAATATTTCTATCTATCTTTCTCACTGAATCTCTGTTGACGAGTTGTTCGCTGAATTCATTGATGACGCTATTCCGTTGGATTGCTTCAACACATCTTCCTATTAACGACAAGATGCGAATAAGCGAATTTCACGGCTATTCACCTTGAACCTATCTCGCTGACGCAATTAAAGTAGCGCAGCCTTACCTCGAACTGTCGGTCATTCAAGAACATCGACTATCGACCGTATCCTCAACGATTCAGTTGCCCAACTGGAGATGTTAAAAAGTACACATATACAAAGAGAAAACTTGGATATATAATCCAAGCGTAGCCGTCCCGATGCAAAATGTTAAAAACTATTTTAGCACTGACATCAGCATTCGAGAGTTCCTACGCAGTTGCTTCTGACAGGTTTGCTGTGAATCTAGCTCATCTCTTCTTTCTCTCATGTTTTAGTTGAATGTTGATACAGAAAAGGTGGCAATTGTGATCCCAGATTGACTTATTTGTCGTTCTTTTTTTGCTAACACAATAACGTACTGACTATCTTGATAAGTGACTTATATTCGAATTGAATTTTCAAATGCTTTTCAAAGTTAAGCAACGAATCAAATTAAATAATAAACATTAAAGTAATATAATTTTTTTTTTTTTAATGAATTCTAGCAAACTGGAATTACGGTGTTGGTAACTTGGACCCTAGTTTCCGAATTGCGAGAGCAGTCATACAAATATTTTAGTGCCATTATGATGCACAAACCTTTGCAGTATGGTTTAGAAACAGTTTTTTTTTGTATACTTTTATAAACTCAACTATTTCTAACCCCCGTCTGCCCGCACGGGCAAAAGCTGGGAGTTGGGCATTTCATCGCGATCAGCTGATTTTCACGTATTTTCCGTACAGAATGTTTGTGAACACGACCAAAAATTAATTTACCAAATTTGGAATATCCTTTCCATCACCGATGAACAAGGTTCTTAGCCATAATTTAATGCGATCATGTAAATATTTACTGAAATATCAGCATAACAAAATAAAAAGCAGTTGAGTTATATTGAAATAATAATAGATGATGCCGCCATAAGTACGTTCACTTGCAACAGTTTCGGCACATCTCATGCTGTTGCCGACTCTCGTAAATCTGCCAGATGCCAGTGTGTACTTTTTTTGCTGGTTATGATTTTTATTAATATTGTTCAATTAAGTTCAATACGTATTTTAGTTTCGTCCATGTTCGAAGAATCGATTACTAATAGTAATGAAAATATAGCTTAAAAAAGAGCTACAGCATGTCAAAACGATTAACTATTTTAAAAAATACAGTAAAAAATCCTTTCGACCGCAAAAAAATGTCTAACTTGAAAAAAAAAACTGGCACTCAAAGAAGATTTATGCAGTAACAGTAAAAATAAAAAAGTAAATATGAAAGTAGTTTAAACACATCTTTGAATTTCAAAAATGTAAAAAGTGAAGCATAAAAAATCGTTTGATAAAAATGTAAAAATAGAAAAACCTTTTAAAAAAACAAAAAACTCCCAACTGCAAAATAGTATACTGAATAAATAAAACAATAAAAAAACTAAAAAAACCAACAAGATGAAAATAATTCACTGGGTAAGTGTAAATTCCTTACAATTTCATTTTTTTTATCTGCAAAGTCTACAAGGAAATAATTTTAAAAAAAATTTCATTACGGAAGCTAATATCGATTGACTAAAAAGACGTATGTAGCCAAAATTCATGATCGAATTTAGGGAATGTTAGGGGATATCTCTTCCATCTTTTGATCATGGTTTTGGAGATGTCTCCTGACATTCCCTAACTTCGATTATGGTTTTTGGCTCCATGCTTTTTTTTAATTAATCTATATTAGTTGCTATAATGTTTCTAATGTTTGAAATATTCCTTTCTGCCTTGAGCGTCGATGACAACTGCGACTGAGGCATAACTGCGGAAAAGAAATAACAACTTAAGTTTCATTCATGAGCCTGTAACTATCTCTATCTTTTATACCGACGATAACTATATTCGATTGAAACATCTGATAAGAACTTTGAAATCAACTTACGAGAATAAACTTTCATGTCCAATATAAACATTCAACGACAAATAACACTTTGATATTAATTGCAATGGTGTCGCCAAGTGACAATTCAAGAGCTTTGTTTTCAAAAGTCCCACGTCGTTATCCAGTTTTTCAACGAATAGTCGTGCATATCTCCGAGATCGAGACAAGTTACTAACAAGCAAATATCAAGAATTGGCAAGTTAGCCCCCTAATTTGGATTTTATGTTAGATTAATTAACATTGACAACCAATAAATTACATTGAAAGGAATTATTTTGATTCGAATGTTTCTAAAATACGCTGTGGTAATGTGGTGAGACGCTGTGGTGATGTTTTATTCTAAAAATACTGATTACATTATTTTCGGCATTTAATTCATTGCATCATCAGTTGGAAGTCTGGTAGCTAGTGATAACAGTGATAGATCTAGTTTCGACCGGAAGCAAGAAGAAAAAGAGATGTAACGTAGAACAAGAGACTCGGAGAGTTAGGATGTAGCATTCTCGCACATATTCACTCAGCTATGTGTACATCCGGGCGCGAGCCAAGAATAACTCCTGGTGTACATTTAGCCACATGAGGTGACGTGTAGCGTCTCAGGAACGCTTGAGATCGCTCGATTCCCTCGTGTGAGAATAAAGGGAGAGTTTCACGATGTAATCGGGTCGTTCTTGGCGTCTGTTCGAACCCGAAGCACGTAGCCTATAACGTGTTGTATCGGCATACGAAGAAATCACAGCCCATGTATATAAGTGTAAGATCTATTGTACGTGCTGCTGCACCTTATCATGAATATTCGCTAATATTGATCGACTGTTTTTTCCCCTAATCATAGTAATATATATGTATATAATATATGATGGTTTATGTTCCGCATATGCATAGACAAACGTGCTAGAGATGGTTAGATGAGAAAAGCTCAAAATCTGGGCCGGGCAGCTAAGATATACTTTCGTTTTCTTATGCAATCAACATCAATTGAAGGAGCCTTGAATTATGTTTCTAGACATGCGCGAGATCGAAAACGTTCGAGAACTTCCTCAGCACAGAGAGACCATCTTATCCGTTATCGATAAGTATTCTCCTTCGACCTTAATGAGATTCTGATCACCCTCGAGAGGCCATAAATCGTTTGGGTGGTTGGTTTAATACTTGGATTTTCGTTAGGAGGATACGATACTTGATCTTCATTATCCAATACCCGAGATGCTTGATCCTACAGTATTCTGCATTTCTCCTTCATGTTCAAATGTGCGTTGTTGCGTTTTACTGTGTGCGTTGTAATAATAATAATGACTAGCAGGTGCGAACCTCTGGAGGGCGTAGGATCCAGAGAGAAATGTGAAAAGAAATTCTTTTGACTGTAATCAAGCAGAATTAAAGAAGGAATGGTCTTTCGGATTCGTAAAACTCGTACGCGAAATGAGGGCAAATCTTGTATGGGAAAAATAGCCGAGAAAATGGTAAAGAAGCATGAAACGAAAAGCTGTGGAAAAGATAAGAAGTATAAAAGTTTGTTTCGTGGGCAAGCCAGAATAGCTCTGGGGCCCTCGTGTCATTTATAATCGTTAGACTTTGGATCCACACTGATATAAACTCGCCAGACTTTCTTACCATATTTTTATATATACGTATACACAGTTTTTCTACTTTTTCTTGTCTTCTTTTTCCCAGCTCGATGTAGCCGATGGCCACATCCTGCTTGGTGCAAGGCTTTTTCAAAGTCTCTCGCGCTGTAAATGTAGGGGTAGAAGTTGAACTATATAGACATATACATCTAGAAAGAGAGAGTCAGAGAGAGAGAGAGAGAGAGAGAGAGAGAGAGAGAGAGAGAGAGAGAGAGAGAGAGAGAGAGAGAGAGAGAGAGAGAGAGAGGGGGGAGGGGGGGGGGGGAGGAGAGAGAGAGAGAGAGAGAGAGAGAGAGAGAGAGAGAGAGAGAGAGAGAGAGAGAGAGAGTTCAACATTGGCAAAGCGGTGCGGCAAGTCTCGCTGTTTTACCTTACGAGAAGAGAGAAAAGCGCCGAGACGGCGAATCATCCGTTTGCAACAGAAACCCCCGCGAGATATGTATCTTCTTGGCTAACAACCGAAGATTAACGAGATCCATTATACGCCCCGCTCGCGCGTCCACCCTCGCTTATGTTGCCGGTACAGCGAAACTTAACCACCAGGTGCTGCTCCTACGAATATTTACGTGCTTGGCCACTGTTGCGGTGTCGAGAGGTATGTCAGTCCTCACTTGCGAAATTTCTTGCCTCCTCGTCTCTTCGAACTCAGTGCGAATCAGCTGAGTTTTCATTATATTCAAATTTGCCTCGTTGGAATTAAACGCAATTTTTTTTCTATTTTTTCATCTCTCGATGTTTTAAAGCATCCATTTTTTGTATATTTTGTCTTTAGTTTCGTAGCAAAGGTTCAGATAAAAATTATCTCATTTTCGTAGCCCTTATATACATGCAAAAAATGTTAATCAATCTGAAAAACCAAAAATTTCTCTACATTTCAAAAATCGTCATGAATTTTAGTTGAATAAATTATTTAATTGTGTACCTCCGACGATTCTCTTCCTAAACAACTCGTAATATTATTTCATTGAATGATTCTCAAGTCCATATTATTCAAAGTGTAATTCATAATCAATGTCATGACATCGTCCTTGTAATGATTAAGAGAAAAAAAAAATCGTCTTGAGATATTGTTATTTCAACTCAGAACTCAGGTAAAACTACATAAATAAGAAAAAAATCATAAGCAAGTGAATGAAGTAATAAAAACAAAAATTATCAAATGTATAAAATATAAACACCTCGAGTTTGTATCTTCACAGGCTCGTGCTGTTGCTCTCACATGTTGGGTGCAAAATCTAGATTAGCAAGTCGGTCAATGGTCTGCATGCTAAGCGGCTCATTGTTCCGTAAAATGTACGAATTAAACTGGACACGAAACATATTAAATATACATATGTAATGTATTATTATATATAACGTATCCACGTGTGTAAGGACGAAGAGGGTTCACTGAAGCGTTGTGAGAGATCGTGGAGGCATGCAAAACGTACGTACAATTGAGAAACATATATCGTAACTGGCGAACATACCTACTCGGTTGTGTTATCAAGTGCATATATGTATAATCCTATATATACACGTATAAGTATAGTCAGGATGGGGTGGTGTTTTACCTTGAGATAATGAAACTCACGCCGACTCTGAAAGCTGGAATACTCTAGCATTGCACATAGCGTGCATCGTCGTAACAAATTACTTTCATACAAATACACATACATACACACATTTATGGATTATGTGTATATATGTATAATTTTATTTATGTGAATGGCGACTACGAATAAAAGTAACAGGGGTCAAAAGTAACACTTGCACCTGTTAATCTCGCCATGTCATAAAACTGGCCACGAATACGTGTGCATACGAAATAGGACATTAATGAGATTCCAGAAGCTCTTGAGAATTCGTTCACGATCGTAAAATACGTCACGTTTATTAGCTACTGTTTGGTATGTTTTTATTCCGACGATTCAACGTGATGCTCGACAAACTTTTATCAAGCTGTTGTCAGTTTACGTAAAATCTTGTCAATTAAAGCTATGCGTTATGTCCGGCTTCATCCTATTTACGATATGGCTTCTCTACAAATCTGAAACTTTTCTTGTACGTGTCAGGTATATTAGTTCAGCTATGAAATTGTGTGCAAGCCATGTAATGTTTGTTTGTCAATAACGTTCAATTTGAATTGTATTTTTGGAGTTCTTATAATTAGTAATTTTTTATTTCAATATAATTTTTAAGTGACCATACTAAATTTATTTTCGAATTATGCGTTTCATTGCGGTCAACTGATGGGGGATATTTCTTTCTCACTACTTTCCTCCAAAACGGTGACGACTGTCTTGACCAATCTTCGCATTTATTTTCTGTATGTGACATACAGTGTTCTTAGACATAGTTTGTCGAAATTGATTGCCAACTCGCTTAGATAATTAATATTTACATTCAAACTCATTTTGCCATATCGAAAATCGAATGATGCCCCATGTGAGGTAGTCCTCGACTATCGACCACTTCACGCGGTTGAACTCTACCAAGGTCAGTCTAAATCGCCGCGTTCACTACGGAGTTCATCTATATCTATTCTTTTTCAGGTTATGATTCATTCGTTACATTGTTATTTCATATTTCTTCTTGGGTTATGAATAAATATACCCATCAATGAATAGCTATCAAATAAATGCGTGGCAAAAAATCATTATTATTTTCGAAGTGTTGTATATTTGAATTGAAAAAAAATTAATGAATTTATAAAAATTCCCGACTGCAAAAATTAAAAAAAATAAAATGAATGGATATAAAAAAACTCTAAAATATTTATAAATACAATTCTAATCGTATTTTATAAAATTGTATTCAAACACGTCTTTCAACAATAAAATTCATACGTTTAAAAACACTGAAAAAAATTTTAATAATAAAATTTGACGTATATCGCGAAAACATTACGAATATAGAAGAGGAAAAATAGTTTTAACAAATAAAAAACTCCCAACTGCTATAATAGTATAACTTCTTGAAAATATATTTTTATATAAATGTTTCAATAAAACAAGAAAAGAAATGCCTAAAAAATGAATTAAAAAAAAAAACTCCCCACTAAATGTAATAGGGAACTTCAAAAAGTGTGAAATAAAAATTGATTAAAAATAACACGGATAAATAAATAATCATTCAATAGGTGAGTGCAACCACCTCGCGATTCAATTTTTTCTGGTCAATATCAATTGATGGTAAGAGAAGTAATTTCCATGAAATCAAAAACTAACAATAAAAAGTTTGTTTTTATATTTATTTTCCCCCTGCCTAGAGGCTTTCACCTATTACAGGGTCGGCCCGGGTCAGTAGCCAGTCCCCCCTGGGGGTCTGGTCCGGATCCAGGCCCCCATGTGACCGCATTTGACTTCCCTCTCTGCAGTGCATTCGCCATAGCACTCGATTCCATGGGCCCAGGGAAACTGCGGAAAACCTGTGTCACTATGGCCGGTCCTGGGTTCGCCTCACGGTGCCGGAACTACGTCACGCCTTGTCTTGAGAATGTAAACATGAACTACAGCTGTATACATGTGACATACCCATGTACAGGTACTTGTGTATGCCTCATATATACATCTGGAGCTGGTCACGCTCATATTTAATTTTCGTGATAAGGCTACGGGACCGGGATTCGAATCGAGGACCTCCCGACACTCTGGTTTAGAGGCAAGCACGCTAACCACTAGACCAGAGCGCCGGTTATAAAAAATTAAGGGGCCAGTCCACTTTGGAGCCACGAAAAAAAGGCTATATTCGCGATTTTTTTTTGAGGATTTTATAAAAGATATGAATATAAAAATTGTTGGGCTTGATAAATAAAGTCTTGAAATACATTAAAAAAAAAAAAAATTTATTCATTTTTAAGTACAAAAACTATAGTTTAAAGTAACGCCTCAAAAATAGGCGGACTAGGTAGCTCCATCACAACTCGGCAACGGCTTGTCTGAAACAAAAAAATCAAAGTCCATTAGATTCAGTATGACACCAGCTACAAAATGACCCTCGGATATAAAGTTTTATCAAAAAATAAAAAAATGGCAGATGAAAAACGAAAAAAGTAAAAAAAACGCGTTTTTTTCGTAGTTTTTTACAAAAAAAATAGAGTAAAAATCAAAATTTTAAAACCATCGAGGGTCATCTTGTTGCGAAACATGTTTACAATATGTGGTTTAAATTTCAAGAGAATCGGTTTATTAGTTTTAGAGACACGATGGAGCTAGATTTTGAAAACGTTGTTTCGAGAAAAATGCGTTTGAGCGCGCTATACGCTCAGGTAGACGAAATGAGGTCCTGACGTTCAGGTAAAAAAAAAAAACAAAATACTTAGAGAGCTCGGATTTTCATAAAATTTTGACACAATATTTCTGAATGTATGTACTTTCGAAAACAGTAAAAAAAATCGATTTTTTGAAATTTTCAAAGTGGACTGGTCCCTTAAATGCATAAACGAAAAATGTAGGTCATGAAAAACATGTACAACTTACATAAAATTAAGAAATCTTATAGTTATAATCGAATTCAGCCGTGGTCGGGAGACCTCTTTAGCTAAGTCATTGAATAAGATAAGGAGACGCCCCCCGAACCACTGAATTCGATTATAACATTTTAAAAAATTTTGAAAAATGTACGTTTTTCTCATTACCTACATTTTTCGTACATGCATTTAAGTTATTATTAGCTTTTGATTTTCGCTACTAAGCTGTACATTTTTACTTTGAAAGAGAACCCGTATTTCAAAAATACCAAAAATCGAATTTGAAACCTCCCTTCGTTTGGGGCTCTCTTCACAATCGTGTTTTCCAAACCGGCCAAATCGAACCCAAATTCAGTAATTTCAACGCCTATAATTGCCTCTCTTTTCTTCTTTCGATACCTATTCACCTAGGCAATAATTCATTTCACTCAATCCTCAAAATTTGAGGTGCAATCCTCAAAGTTTGAGTGGCATTTGAATAAATTTGAATAAATTACGTTGAATGCAATAAATCAACATTCAGTCAGTGTGTAAACCTTTCCCTATAATCATATGGAAATTTCAACAAAACGTTAATTGTCACTTTTAGTCTCGATTTTTCTTCATTTGTGGGTAATGTATGTGGCGACGTTAGAGTCAGCAATGTTGATATACTTTGTCATGAAATGAAAATGGAAGAAGAAGAAGGGTGGGGGGGGGGGGGGATGGCAAAACCCACTCGAGTGTGTCCATTATACATTCATTTTCATATGTATATATGTATGCATATGCTATATATACTTCAGCAAGTGGTTGATTGTATTATGGACGTATTCTCCTCATGCATTACATACGTATACACATACATCCGTTTTTTTTTAATGTTATGTAGGTATCCCTTCGTGTCTTTAATACCAGATACGCGAATTACAACACGCACATACAGACACACACTCATGTATGATAAGATGATTAAATCCTGTATTCACG
>OZ022420.1:25543983-25578572 GCA_963989365.1 Rhimphoctona megacephalus
AATGTAGCATATATGTATGTTACATTTTACGTAATTCTATTTTCGCCATCGACTATTTATTTTACTAATATATGTTGTATATTAGGGTGTTTTATTTCAGGGTAATACTTTTTTTTTGCCATATCACCATCCAAAAATCTTCAGTTGATACCCAAAAACGAAACTTTGGAAAAGAGGAGCGCTGTCAACAATATTTAAAAGTGGCGAATCGAATTGAAGTTTTCCATTTGATTAGCATTGATTTTTTTTTTTCATTATTATTGCTACTACTTTGCGACTTCGATGTTGCAATATTTTCCGAGTGAGTTTTTATAAAAAATTTAATGCTCTACAATAAAGTCCCTGAGTCACCCCTGTGAATTCAACAGTTTCCGAGGTATTAATGTTTGAAGTGAATTTTATATGAATATTTCTATTTAAATGGCTGTAGCTTCTAGGCTATTAAATATATATAAAAAAATCAAATAACAACTTTGTAAAAAAATGAGTTTACTAAAAAAAAGTCCTTTGAGGCGAGCCTTTACGTTCAACCCTTTCAGAGTTGGAGGTGGTTAAAGTAAATTTTATAGATAATTTTTCTTTTATCCAAACAAATTTCATTTTTTATAAGATAGTTGTCAAGTTTTTTCCATATATTCAATGGTCAAGTGGAGACAAGGGTTTAGAGAAATTTTTCTTCAAAAATAAAAAGACCATTTTAAGTTTCTTTCAAAGACAGTTTGATTGACTGAGTTGTGCTCAAATAAAACGAGAAATAGACACATTTCACGTCAGTGTCATTTCCGATGATGCTTTCATGATGAACTACTATAAGAACGCGAACATTTTTAAACAATAGCCTTGGAAAGTCATTTTGTTTGCTACATACAAACTCGACTTTGTTCCTTTTACAACTTTTAGTACGTAACTTAAGGGTGAATAAGCGATTGAAAAATCTAAAATCGGATTGCATACATGAATCAAGCCTAAATATAAATTTAAATCACATTGATATATACATGGGGCCAAACCGGCCAGTCTGTGACCCCGACCATTTTTGATTTTGTCGAAATTTTTTCATTTTCAAGTAACTACTGAAAGGAGTTTTTAGGAATTTTTTTAGACTTTTATCTCAACCCGTTTAAAAGTAATGAATTTTTCAAAATTTCGTAAGAAATTTTTTTAAATGCGCATAACTTTTTCAACATCAGAGATATCAAAATAAAATGGAAGGTAATTTTTTTTGCCTTGAATGGTAGTTTCATAAAAAAAATACAAAAAAATTATCGAAAGTCAATTTCATATGTTTTTTTTAGTTTTAATCTAAAAAAAAATTTTTTTCAAAACTTGGACCGTTTTGATTTCTTTGAAAAAATTTATCATTTTTCTAGACATATATTCACATATCTCGAAAAATTTACAGCTTGTGATATCCATACCTTCTATTTTTTTTTTCATTTTTTACCACGTGTAAACCAATAATAAAGAGTTGTCAATCCTGGATTATATATTTTTATTGTTTTTTTTTTCCACTCATAATTCCATTCCTTAAGAAATTATGAATGAAAAAAGTTAATAAATAAATATTGGAACTGATTTTTATGTTTTTTTTTCAGTTTTCAACCAAACATTTTTTTTTTACAACTTAGGCCATTTTGATTTTTCTGAAAAAATTCGCCATCTTTCACGACACATTTTTACATATCCCAAAAAATCCGCAGCGTATGATATCCATAAATTCTCTTTTTTTTTAAATGCTCTGCCATGTGTAAACCAATGATTATCAATTATTTATTAATCCTTATTCGTGAATATCACACGCTGCGGATTTTGTAGGATGTGTAAAAATGTGTCATGAAAGATGGTGAATTTTTTCAGAAAAATCAAAATGGCCCAAGATGTGAAAGTAAATGTTTTGTTAAAAACTGAAAAAAAAACATGGAAATCAGTTCCAATATTCATTTATTAATTTTTTTCATCCATAATTTCTTGAGGAATGGAATTATGAGTAAAAAAAAAACAATAAAAGATATAATTCAGGATTGATAACTAATAATTATTGGTTTACACGTGGTATAAAATGAGAAAAAATAGAAGGGATGGATATCACAAGCTGTGAATTTTTCGAGACATATAAAAATATATCTACAAAAAAGGTGATTTTTTTCAAAAAAATCAAAACAGTCCGAGTTTTGAAAAAAAAATATTTTTGTATTAAAACTAAAAAAATACATATGAAATTGCCTTTCGATAATTTTTTTGTATTTTTTTTATGAAACTACAATTCAAGACGAAAAAAATTACCTTCTATTTTATTTTGATATCTCTGGTGTTGAAAAAGTTATGAGAATTTAAAGAAATTTCGTGTGAAATTTTGAAAAATTTATTATTTTTTAACGGGTTGAGATAAAAAGCTAAAAAAATTCCTAAAAACTCCTTTCAGTAGTTACTTGAAAATGAAAAAATTTCGACAAAATCGAAAATGGTCGGGGTCACGGACTGGTCGGTTTGGCATGGAATGCCCCATAGATATACCTAGATACGCGCCATTTAATATATATCGAAGACCCGGTTTTCCAGGATCCAGCTGTATATTGCGTTGGCCCGAAGATTTATATCGGAATTGCCAGCCGGGCTAGTATAGTAGAGCAAGTGTCTCGGGGAACACCAGCCGGTTGTGCAATTTTTGCCGCTCTCACGTGTTCGCGAGCTTGCACCCCCTTCAGAAAAACGAAAAAACCTTCAACCAGAGACGATAATGGGAAAAAAGAATAAGTAAAAAAGGCAGTCGAAAAAATGAGCATGAAATAAAATAAACGGAAGAAGAAGAACGACCACTAAAATGGCTCAGAAGAACTGAGAGTAGCTCCAGTGAAGAATAGCGCACACCGGTTGAGAGCGCGAGACTGAGTGAAAATGCTCGAGTATTCTCAAGCTCGTGCTACTCTCTCGTCGTCAAAGCTCTTTTTCCTTTTCTCTCTCTATCTTTCTTTTCCATTTTCTATCTATTTATTTTTCTCTTTCTGTCTCTCTACCCCAGCATCGCTTTTTCCTCTTATATGTTTTACTCTCTCGAGGCCAATAAGCTGTTGTTGTTGAGAACCTTGTTCCGAATGTTCAGTGAACCGTAACATAGGACCAACAATGTCTGTCGCTTGATTTCATTCCCTCGACGATCCTGTAACAGAACGTTTTCATGCTTCTCTTCTTCTCTACGTGTGTGTACTTGTTGATATTGTTCGTACTCTCTCGCATTTTTTACGATATAGAATAACCTGAAGTATCAATTTATAAAATGCGAAACCTTTTATCGTGTCATTGAGAAATTATGGAAAAATCACATATTTTTCTATGGCAAAAATGTGGCTCGTCTTCAAGCATCATGAACTCAGGCGAAAGATCGAACCGATCCTTCGCAATCGTCTTTGATACTTCTTTTTTCAATTGTAGTATTTTCAAGCTTGAAGCTTTTATTTTTTACTACCTTTCTTCGTCCCGACACAAATTTAAAAAAAAATTGGAAACATTGGAACTTTATGTTTTATTTTCAAGCTCTGTATTTGTAAATTTTTAATGAACACGATGTACCTTGTTTTTATGTTTTATTGAAATAGCAACCTTGTCATCAAATTATTAAACTTAATCGGATTGTTAGATTTTTTGTGTACATTTTGATTTCGTTTTATTTAGGCACACCACAAGTATAGAGAATAATAAATTTTTGTTGCTGTTCAGAGTTTTGAACTCGATTATAAGAAACCTTATCCGAGCTTTCATGATTTGATGTCATCCGCAAGTCTTTGCTCTGCCTTCCGTGCCATCGCATCGTCGTTGGGGCTTTGATGGATTCTTTTTTAATAACCCCCCTTGTCAAGTTTCATTCGGGAAGAAATTGCACGTAGAACAGAGCTTACGTTCACCTCGAATTAATCGAAACGAATTAAGAAATACGGGGCTTTACAGTGGACTATTATTAATGAAAAAAAATAGACGTAATTCTTCGTCGGTTAAAAATTATTTCGTAACATAATTTCATTGAATCGTATATGGGGCATTCCATGCCAAACCGGCCGGTCCGTGACCCCAACTATTTTTGATTTTGTCAAAATTTTTTCATTTTCAAGTAACTACTGAAAGGAGTTTTTAAGAATTTTTTTAGATTTTTATCTGAACCCGTTTAAAAGTAATGAATTTTTCAAAATTTCGCAAAAAATTTTTTTAAATTTTCACAACTTTTTCAACGTCAGAGATATCAAAATATAACAGAAGGTAATTTTTTCGCCTTGAATGATAGTTTCTTAAAAAAAAAATACAAAAAAATTATCGAAAGTCAATTTCATGTTTTTTTTAGTTTTAATCCAAAAATATTTTTTTTTTTCAAAACTTGGACCATTTTGATTTGTTTGAAAAAAATTACCATTTTTCCAGACATATTTTCACATGTCTCGAAAAATTTACAGATTGTGATATCCACACCTTCTATTTTTTTTTTCATTTTTTACCACGTGTAAACCAATAATAAAGAGTTGTCAATCCTGGATTATATATTTTTATTGTTTTTTTTCCACTCATAATTCCATTCCTCAAGAAATTATGAATGAAAAAAGTTAATAAATAAATATTGGAACTGATTTCCATGTTTTTTTACAGTTTTCAACGAAACATTTTTTTTTACAACTTGGGCCATTTTGATTTTTCTGAAAAAATTCACCATCTTTCACGACACATTTTTACACGTCCCAAAAAATCCACAGCGTGTGATATCCATAAATTATATATTTTTTTAAATTCTCTGCCATGTGTAAACCAATGATTATCAATTATTAATCCTTATTCATGAATATCACACGCTGCGGATTTTGTGGGACGTGTAAAAATGTGTCGTAAAAGATGGTGATTTTTTTTAGAAAAATCAAAATGGCCCAAAATGTGAAAGTAGATGTTTGGTTGAAAACTGAAAAAAATATAGAAATCAGTTCCAATATTTATTCATTAATCTTTTTCATCCAGTTTCTTGAGGAATGGAATTATGAGTGGAAAAAAAAACATTAAAAAAAATAATTCAGGATTGACAACTAATAATTATTGGTTTATACGTGGTATAAAATGAGAAAAAATAGAAGGGATGGATATCAAAGCTGTGAATTTTTTGAGACATGTACAAATGTATCTACAAAAAAGGTGAATTTTTCTAAAAAAATCAAAACGGTTCAAGTTTTGAAAAAAAAAAATTTTTGGATTAAAACTAAAAAAAACATATGAAATTGCCTTTCGATAATTTTTTTGCATTTTTTTTATGAAACTACCATTCAAGGCGAAAAAAATTACCTTCTATTTTATTTTGATAGCTCTGATGTTGAAAAAGTTATGAGCATTTAAAAAAATTTCGTACGAAATTTTTAAAAATTCATTACTTTTAAACGGGTTGAGATAAAAATCTAAAAAAAATCCTAAAAACTCCTTTCAGTAGCTACTTGAAAATGAAATAATTTCGACAAAATTAAAAATGGTCGGAGTTACGGACTGGCCGGTTTGGCATGGAATGCCCCATATACATGCAGCATATTATGAATTTTTCGGTTGAAAATTTCGTCGATGAAAATAGCTCGTTAGACTTGCATAAACGGTAATTAACCCTCCTACATTAGAATACCTCTATTAGGTGACAATGTTGCGGACGGTGATTAATTAATGGAATGAAGTGTCAGCTGTGACCCAGCCAATCCTCTCAACTTATGTTCAGCTGACCGAATAATAATTAATGACAATCAAAATACGTCTCAAAATTAATGTAATGAATAAAATGGCAACAATATCGGTTTGCACTAATTTAAACAATGAACCATTCTACTCAATTCATGTGGTTAATTAATGAACTGTACAAATTTATATCAATTAATTTGTAAAACATTTTTAATTCTTGTAAATGGTATCTACACTGTACAAGTATGATACAAATAATGTGTTATGTAATATTTTAATTGCAATAAAATTCGTTCAATTTAAGTGAAATTTATTGATTGTACACAGCGGAAATTGAACACATTTTGGGCAGTTGGAATTTATTTTTGGTTGTCGTAGCCCGCGAAAAGTTTTACTTTACCCATATTTAACCGCACGCGGCCACAGTTCACATGTATACAAGAAATTCACACGATCGATGCTCCATTAAAGGAGATTGGAAATCCTTTCGGCGGTGTCTACAAAGTTAGATCTGCGCTAGCATATAAGTTTGAGACTGGTTTGTCTCGAGTGTGTACACATATTCACATTTATATAATACATATGCACGAAGGTGCATAGAATCCGTTATATCTGTATTTTTAGTATGCCATCTCACGTGCATTCTGCAATTCAATCTACACACTCGTTTCTCAAGTGTCGCGTAAGCTGCTTCTTGGTAAAAAATTAGAATTCAATGATTCTACGATTGTACAGTATTCATTGAGGGTGCGAACGTACCGAGAAAAACCGCTTTGATAAATAGATTTAGTAGGTAGTCGAAGTACCATCAAATCATTCAATTTTGTCATTTATTTACTGGCAAAACGAGCACATAATAATTACCATTTCTCGTTAATTTGTCTCGAAACATACGATGTGAAAAGAAAGAAAAAGCCCTTTACGAACAAATGCAAATCTGAACACGTACAATGCAAAAAAGAGTTTCTTGTAACCGTTCATTTGCGATTCCTCATACGAAAATTGGAAATAATCTTTGAAAATACATCATCGAATGAAAATTGTGAACTTTTGACTCGAATATCCATCGAATAAAGTATAACTTGAGTAAATTATATCCAGGCCTACGGCAAAATACATTTAGCTCGTTCCGTCGACACTCTTCGGACGTATACTTCATTTTAAATATCAGACTAATATAAAATGGTATATTTCATGGGAAAATATCACATATCTGTACGACTTGGGCTTATATATATATATATATATATATATATATATATATATATATATATGTAGAATCAAATATATTACTATTCTTCTATATATATATCCCTACATACGTAGGAACTAGTGACCGTGACAGGAAGGGCGAGAAGTAAAGGAGGGGGGGGGGCGTCTCGTGAGAGTGCTGAGGGGGCTTATGCGAGTTAAAAAGGGGGGCAACTGTAGACCTCTTCATCGTAATGTTGGTCTCCGTCTACATGAATACTGGAATCTCCCTCCTCCGGTTCCTTATTTATGAACGGAAATATTATTAACGCGGTGAACGAGACGAAGCATAGGAATTATAAACTCCTCCTAACCTTTTTGCCACCCGCATATAGCGCCCTCTTTTGTTGACGAGCAAAGTACCATTCCTCGCTATGGCGTCCTCATTTCGTGTTATTTTTTTCCATTTGCCCCTCTCACCTCGGTCGTTTCCATTGTCTTGCATCGTCAACGGGTTTCTCATGCCGTCGAGATCGCGTGGGAAGGTTCGCAAGAGAGGTTTCAACCTATGTTTGAAGTTCAGTCTGGCGGTCGAGGCCATCAGGATATTGCGAGAAAGAGAGAAAGAGAAAGAGGCTGAAGAGTGTGCGTTTTGCCTGCGAGGCTTAACGCCTAATACCACTCTATATTTATTTACTAAAATATCTATATACTATTTAATAATATATGGATATATGTATATCTTCTGTACGAATGAAACTCAAGGGTGAAATGGAACAACTAATTTGTTGTATTTTTATGTTCTCCTCATTAGATAAATTACTCAAGATTACTCTTTTTTTGACTTGGCCATGGATCTACGACTTTTTTAGACTTCCTTGTTATCGTTTTCCGCCGGGAAACACATGATGAAATTGTCGCTAGATTTTAACTCGAAACAAAACAAGGAATTTTGTGGATTTTGATCATTTGTTTATATTTACTTTGTAATTATTTTGGGCTTGCTTTTTTTGGTCTATATTTGTATATAATTTGCTTTACGATGATCCTTTTGTATCCCCGATTTTTCATCGTGGTAACTTCTCGTTCAATGGCATTTCTGGAATCAGCCAATTATGGTTTGATCAATTAAACCATAATCAAACCTTAATTTAATATTTTGTGTAACATATCAACATTTTTATAGGATTATGTTTTCAGTTGCCTGGTACACCCGATTTGTAGCTTTATCAAAACTGGTTTAGTGTCACATTTAAAACAGAGACATTATGGTTTGCCCCAAACGGCAGCTCACCTTGAAACATTGTCATTTTTCTTTTTCAATAAAATTGAAACAATTGTGTTTTACACGGTTCAGGGGTGACTTGCAATGAAAAGATTCCTTTATAGAATCCGATCGGTTATCAGTTTTAAAAAATGACGAATATTTTTTTAAAAACGAATGTTTCATTTTTCCCTATACTCGCTTCCATACTGCAATACGTGTTTGTATGAATAAATTAAATACAGACTAAATGCAGACTAAATGCAGACAGGCGTTTCTACAAGATACTTTAACCCAATTTGTCGAGATAGATTCACCATCGTAAGTGCCCAGACTAGAGAAGACCGGATGCTCTTCCCGCACATACATCGCACATACATTCGCATTTTAATTAATTACGCAATTACGCATACCAGGGAGCACTCTGACGACCAAACGGGATTAATTCCCTATTGTAATTAATCAACGTCTCAAGGGGAGCAGGCAGGCAGACCATAATGGTTACAAGTCGCTTACCGTTCGGGCGACCTGGTACTTATTAATAATACCTATATATAGATATATATATATATATAAATATGGTTTATGTTAACATGACTTCGTCACTGGGGCATCAGGCATTTGCGGTTCTCCGCTGTATTTGTGTTTTTACCAATGAAACATTTTTTTCGCTCACCGCGACTAGAACTTTTACCCATGATCCTGATCAAGTAATCTCCATTTTAATAGGATTTCAGCAGTCTTATTTTCATTTTTATTTTTATTAGGCTTCCTGGTCAGTACCTGACTACCTGAAACCTGATAAGATGAAGTTAACTTGTTATTTGTTAAATCCCCACTGAGAAAAGAAATTTGTGAAATCAACAAATTTCATTTTGTTCGCTACAATTTTGTTGATTCAACAATAATAATGTCATGGTAAGCGCATATGTAGCTCAACCAACAAATTAAGTGGTTGAAACAATCAAATCGTTTGGTTGCATCCTTTTAGTTACGTCAACACGCTACGACATTGTCTTAACTAAATAAAGCTGTCGAAACAACTAAATTTAGATTTTGGTTGACTAAATATGATTGAGTCAACAGACTTAAAAAAAAGGCCGTACGTCCCGTTCAACTACATTTTTAGTTGTGAAAACTGAATCATATGGTCTCATGGACAGAATAATTGGTGACAGATACTAAACTATTTTAACAAACTAGGTTTTTATTGTGTGAACACGTTTTGACATTATCGTAACTAAATGGGTTCTCGAAAAAATTAACGAACGTTCGAGTAGCTTGTCGGTCCGGCCACCGCGTGGCGCAGAGCGCCGAGGCTCTTCTTGCATACACAGTGGCCTCTGGACGGACATAAATTGGGGAAGTCGAGTAAGATGAGACGTTCCAACCGATTCTGATCCAGAATTAGGTAGCGAACGTTTATATAACTGCCACGGGTTGACGGGTTACATTTCCGTGAGAAATCCATCGGAGTCTAATGACTCACATGATCAACTGATTTATCATCATGATTGATAAGAAATTAGTAGAATACACATTTTCGGATTGTAAGAGGTTCGATTATACATATTTGGATGTCAAACAAAAAAATTAAGGGGCCAGTCCACTTTGGGGCCACGAAAAAAGGCCATTTTCGCGATTTTTTTTGAGGATTTTATAAAATCCATTAGATTCAGTATGATATCAGCTACAAAATGACCCTCAGATATAAAGTTTTATCAAAAAATAAAAAAATGGCAGATGAAAAACGAAAAAAGTAAAAAAAACGTGTTTTTTTCGCAGTTTTTCACAAAAAACAAGAGTAAAAATCAAAATTTTAAAACTATCGAGGGTCATCTTGTTGCGAATCATGTTTACAATATGTGGTTCAAATTTCAAGAGAATCGGTTTATTAGTTTTAGAGATACGATGGAGCTAGGTTTTGAAAACGTTGTTTCGAGAAAAACGCGTTTGAAGTTTATACGCTCAGGTAGACGAAATGAGGTCCTGACGTTCAGGTAAAAAAAAAAAATACTTAGAGAGCTCGGATTTTCATAAAATTTTGACACAATTTTTCTGAATGTATGTACTTTCAAAAACAGTAAAAACATCGATTTTTTGAAGTTTTCAAAGTGGGCTGGCCCCTTAAGAGGAGCAACCACTTTAGGAGATCGAAAATTAGATGATTTTTTGGATTTTTTTTTTATTGTGAAAAAAAAAGACAGAAATTTCCGCAACTCTGACAATAATTTATTCATATTTTCATACATCTCTGGTCATTTTTTCAAGTTATTTCATGAATTAATTAAGGTGTAATCCGCTGTGTCCCTTGGCGTGTCCTTATCATCGTTGTTGATTTGCGGGAATTGTGCAGCTCGCAATTCGCGTCTGAAATAGTCCAATACATTTTTCTACATTCTTGAAATGTCTTTTAAGAACATGAACCTAAATTTTGAAAAAAAAAATCGAGAATTGAATGTTGGAACGTGTTTGAAAAAAATGATCGATTTTTAGCATTTTTTCCCGACATATTGTAATAATAAATATGTTTTAAACAGTCTAATTTTTCCAACTTTAGATTTATGATTTAATAAATTATATTATGTAAACGTGTTACAAATTTGAAGATGATCCATCAATTAGTTTTTGAGTTGATTCCCGCAAATTAAAAAAATGTCGTTTCGAGAAAAACACGTTTAAAGTTTGAGCACGCTTGGGAGTCGAGCGGAGAGTCTTTATCATTTATATACATACCGTTAGAAAGAATCCGAATATCGTTTTGAAATTTTCAGAGTGTATTCTTAAGATATTTTGCTAACGATTTATGAAATAAAAAAAAATTGATTTTTTGAAGCATCTAAAGCGGTTGCTCCCCTTAATATCGATTTGATTCAAATAAATATTCGTTATTTATTTGATTGAAATAAATAATTATTTGACTTAATTAAATAATTATTTGATTTAAATAAATATTCAGTCAGAACAATGTCAGTTTCAGTCAGGGAAACAAAATATTTAGTTCGATTGACTCTTTTTTGTAATTTGAAATAACTAGATTACGTTGCATCATGAACGGAATGTTTTGTTCGTCCCCCGTGACCGCAGGATTTGTTGATTCAACAAAAATTTTGTTGATTCAACAAATTTCTTTTCTCAGTGCCATATCAAGAGCCGCGGCAACGGCTCAACGTCAAGTATTTTATCATAAAATGAATTTTTTCATGCTTATTTCCAGGAATAATAATGTTTGCTTAACGGGGTCATCCCATGTGACAGCTATTTTTTTCGCTTTTTTTGGGAATTTTTTTTTGATGAACCATTAAAACACACTATCTTTGAATTTTTACCATACATTTAATAACATTTTTACAGTCCCTCAGAATTTTATCAAACAAAAATAACGAGCTGAATCAACTTTACATCGTTTGGAAGACACTCATGTGATAGTTGACGGCTGCCATGATTCCGTAGGTTTTGCTCATCTACAATCAAAAAATCAAATGGCGTTTTAATTTATAGACCTGACGCTATCGTTGGAACTAGAATAAAGTAAAAATATCGAAAATGGAATTTTTGGCACGGTTTTAAATGTTAAGTTCCAAGTTTCGTCGTTTTTTTTACTTTTAAAACCGTGCTAAAAATTCAATTTTCGATATTTTTACTTTACTCTAGTTCCAGCGATAGTCTCAGGTCTACAAATTAAAATGCCGTTTGATTTTTTGATTTCAGATGAGCAAAACCTCCAGAATCATGGCAGCCGTCAACCAACACATGAGTGTCTTCCGAACGGTGTAAAGTCGATTCAACTCGTTATTTTTTTTTTTTTGATAAAATTCTGAGGGACTCTAAAAATGTTAATAAATGTGTGGTAAAAATTCAAAGATATTGTGTTTTAATGGTCCAACAAAAAAAATTCCCAAAAAAGCGAAAAAAAAATAGCTGTCACATGGGATGACCCCATTAAATGTAACTAGAATTTAGTTTAAATGAAAATTCTTAAATATTTTTTGAAAGGTCTTGAACGATTATTCAATATTCACGTATTATGCGTGGGATAATCCTATATCTGATCCTCATAAGAATTCAGGGTATCTTGATATTAAAATTTCTAATCGGGATAGATGAGTTTCTCTTCCCGCCTCTAAATCGTTTTATTTTAATCCATTTCACCTTATTGTTTATATTTACAAAATACTTATGGTTTCGCAATTTATTTTTTGTTGCAGCCGAAAAAACTCAATCGTCCTAAGGACTCAGTTATCCGTGCGAGTCCATACCATTATCGGTAAGCAATAATGCCATTATTGAATTCTATTAATACTGGATTATGTGAATTTTGCTATGCATATTTTCCCTTGTTGATTAAATTATACGTATGATAGTGAGCATCAATCCGAAGAAAATAGTTCGAAATATAAAAAATCAAATGAAAATTAAGCAAAAAGCATGCAACGAATTATCTTTCTTTTAATTACCTCAAATTTTAATGTATATTTTTAGGGTATAAAGAAAGTCAATCTTTTTGAGTTCCTTTTGGAAATCGCTTTTAAAATCAGCAAAAATGCTTGGAAAATTAAAAAAAAAAGAGATAATTTGTAACCGATGAAAATAATTCTCATTGCATTTCAATATTTGATGTAAAAGAAGTAAAAAGTATGAGATATAAAAATATAAAAATAAACAAGAATAAAGAGAAGAAAAAAGTGTTTTTATTGAGGGGAAGATAATGAAAATGTGTATTTTGTAGGAAACTAATCCCAAATCTCGTCATTTATCGCAGAGAAATAATAAGGAACAAACACTTACATTGAATATTTAATAACAGTCCTTTATTAATTAAATATGTAACAAGAGAATAAGAACTTGAGCACGTGTCGTTCGTCTCTCTATATGACGACCCTTGACTAACTGTCTTTGCTTTCTTTGTATTCGCGGAAAGAAGGGGAGGGCGATTATCATGCACGCTTCACTGGCCATGGGCACAACATACGCATTCGCGGTCATTCGGGATCCTCTTGTATACCAAAAAAATAAAATTTGCCTAGTCGGCCGCCTGACATTATGGCCGTCCCGGCAATATGGACACAATGTTTGATGTTACATACAAACAAAACCAAATACAAAACAATATTTTTTTTTTATACATTATGTACAAACTTAAACCGAACTTATCATAAGCTTAAATTGCACGCTCTACTCGCGAATATATGGTTTCATCTAATTGACGGCAACCCCATGGTACGGCAACTGCGTAACGTGGAATCCCTCTATATCGTTTACCATATAGCGGTCGGAATCCAACACTTTCTTTACTACGTATGGCCCTTTATATTTCGGTATTAATTTCTTATTAGTTCCCGCCGAGGTATTAACATTTCGAATCATAACGTAATCACCTTCGTTATACCGTTTCGATTTTTTATGCTTTTGGTTGTAGTAGCGCTCGTTTTCCTTTTGACTCTTATTGATTTTTTTTTGAGGCGGATTCCCTTGTCACTACTAAATCTCGATCATTGTTCAAATACGAATTGAGGATTGGCCGCAAGACATCGTTTATCTCGTTTCGTTGATCGCTTCCGAACAACCACTTACTTGGCGTCTCTCCCGTTGATCGACATACAGTATTATTAATCGCATATTCGACTTTGTGTAGGACTTGATCCAACTTACTCGGATCATCGCACAGTTTCGCGATCATTGGAGTTATTATTCGATTAAATCGCTCTACCTGCCCGTTCGCACGCGGAGTGCCAACAGCGATCGGCACGTGTTGAATAGATTCGCTATTCGCAAACGCCTTGAACTTATCACTGGTGAACGCAGTTCCTCGATCACTCACTACTCGTCGCGGTTTACTATATGTCTGACAATAGCCTCGAAGATGCTTTATCGACTCTTCGAAGGTTTTTTATACGCGTACAATTTTATAAATTTCGTAAACCCGTCGGCGATCGAAATGATATGTCGGTATCCATGACCGGTTTTTTCGAAAGGACCACAATGATCGATATGAATCGTTTCGAACGGCAAATTCCCTTTTGGTATGCTATGTAACTGACCTTCTTTTTTACCACTCGGAGGAGAAAACTCTATACAGCGCAAACAATTTGCAATATACATCGAGAATTTTCTGTAACTTTTCTTTATCAGAAAACGTTAGTCGTCTCGGGCGAAATGTGATCGGCTGCTCGTTCTTCAACGAGATTTTCATTTCTACTTCCGGTTTTTGCGCGTCTGTTCCCCACTTAGCGATATACTCGACATCGTACAACTCTTGAACCTTTTTCGCTACTCCCGGCTCGATATGCGGATTAACATTCAATTCCTCTTTAACTTTAATCGGGGTTTCAAGATACTCTATATGCATGATCTCGGAAATAACATCAATTTCGACCGACTGGTCAGAACTTCTCATAACCTTTACCGTTTGGCCCAACTCTACATTTATCAACGGATTCTTGGTAAAATCACGTCCAAATAGAACTACGCGTGATATTGTCTCGTTTGGTACTACGAGAAAACGCAATTTTATGTCGATCCCTTTGACTTCGACTAATTTGGTGAAGGTTCCCAGAACGCGAACAAGAGATTTATTGACTTCGTGAAAATTTCCATCGTTAGGTGGTATTGGCTCGGGCAACGCTATTGGTACTAATTCGCATTGAATAAGGCTTACCGGTGGCCTGGATCGACTACCGCTCTTACCGACTGATCGCAATTATTCTCGTCAGATCCCGCAAATCTAAGCTTTACTTAAGGCATCTTCTCACTTTAAGCGCCTCAAAAATAGGCTGTTTTTGCGATTTTTTTTCGAGGATTTTTGCTTAAAATTATGGGATAAAACGGATCCTATGTAATAAACACATCTTTCAAGTACATGAAAAAATTTTTATTTTATTTTTTTAAACAATTATTATAATACATCAGTAGCATTGAAAAACCCGTGTAAAAATGTTATGGTCGTGGCTTGTTGATGGTATCTCCGAGACGGGTCGTCTGAAACAAAAAAATAAAACTGTTTTAGATTCAGTATGTCAGTGGCTATAGCGCATATCATCAGATTTTTGATATTCGCGAAAATAACAAAATGGCGCACGTTTTTCGAAAAAGTAAAAAAAAACCACGATTTTTTTGCAGTTTTTTGTAAAAAAAAAATTCTTAAAATCAAAATTTAAAAAATCTGATGATATGCGCTATAGCCATAACTATGAAGCATATGTCATTCAAATTTCATGACAATCGGCCGGATAGTTTCCGAAATTTCATCAACAAAGCACCGAAAAACCTTGTTTTGAGATAACTGCGTTTAAAGTTTTGGAGGGATCGCCGGGTACTCTCAGGTAGTCACCTAACGGTCGCCAAAAAATGTAGTTAGACTCGTCCGATCTTTATGAAATTTCGAGATGACATTTTTGAAGATATGTACTTTCAAAATTTAAAAAAAAAAAAAATCGATTTTTTTAAATTTCCAAAGTGAGAAGACGCCTTAATACGGCTCGCTGATATCTATCGGTTCGATCAGGTTTGTCGCTTTCGCGGACTCAGACTTCGACTCTTCTGCCGTGCAGTCCTTCTGCACATAGTCCGGTAAACCGTAACGGTGACAAGGTCCTCTCTGTTTCTTCGGATGTTGACATGAAGGAGCGAGATGTCCCTTTTCGTTACAGTTATAACATTTTACTGTTCTTCCTCTCATCCCCGACTTGTCGCTTGACGACGTGGAACTTTCTTTAGACGACGAATTTTCATTCGACGATGGATTCTCTTTCGTCGGCGCCTTTTCTTCTTTTTTCGATTCCTGATCATTCTTCTTCGTGTCTCGATCAGCAAATCTCCTCGGTTGTAGCGTCACCTTTTTGAATGATTCCAGCAGGTCAGTGGGAGAGTTAAATCGCATAATACGTGCTTGGTCTCGCAAATTTTGATCAGATATACCATCGACAACATAATCAGTAATCTCATCGTCACCGATCGGCACACGATTCGCCATGATTATTTTGTCGTGGTTCGATGCTCAATGTAAAACGTTCCGGTTTGGAATGAAACCATTCAAGGACACGACCTTTCAATTTCGAACTCATCAAAATTCTTGTAGCACTATCGTCTAGAGTGTATGATCTTCGCAGTAGACGTATCTGTTGCTCCCACTTCCAAAATGTATCTTCGCTACCGTCAAACTCACTCAACAAATCGAACGGCTCTTATATTTTCGGACCTAGGCAATCCACCGCGTCTAATCACATCGTCACTCGATCGAGGTGTACTTTGATCGTCCGTACGTTCCTGTCTCAATAGGTCCAGCTCACGTTGAAGAAGAGCCCGTTCTCGTCGTAACAGCTCGTTCTCTCGTCGTACTAAATCGTTTTCCGTTAATGAATTTCTGGCAGTATCGACGACGACTTCTGTATTGTCTCTTCCTTCCCCACCTACAGCCCCATCTTGTGGCCTTGTTATCCATATATTTGGATCAAAATTTGTCAATAGATCCCGTAATTCGCTTTTATTGCCGGTTGATAACAAACCCTTCTCACGGTAAATTTCCCTCAACTCTACGACCGTACACTCGTTTGGTTGTTTTTCCATCGTCGTATACACGCTTTCTTACGATACACTCTTCAATCAATTCAATCAATTGTTTTATATGCGTCACTTCGCACACAGCAACAGTTAATACACGCACTTTCTCAAACTCAGTTTGTTCGCAATATCAACACGCGTCTTTGCACACAATGAGTGTTACTACGCGCTCATTTTTTGCACTCAGCAACGACCAATGCGCTCTCTCTCGCTCTCTCTCTCTCTCTCTCTCTCTCTCTCTCTCTCTCTCTCTCTCTCTCTCTCCCCCCCTCTCCCTCTCCCCCCTCTCTCTCCCTCCCCCCTCTCCCTCCCCCTCCCTCTCCCCCCTCCCCCCTCCCTCTCCCTCTCCCTCCCCCCCCTCTCTCTCTCTCTCTCTCTCTCTCTCTCTCTCTCTCTCTCTCTCTCTCTCTCTCTCTTGCACACAGCAAGAAGCGCTTGTTACAAACAATATCCCGTCGTTCCATCGGCACACAGCTTCTGTAGATCGATGCTACGTATAGACACACAATCGACACGTATTTTCACACACAACACGAATATTCATTGCACACAGCACGAAATATTTTGTACGATTATCCAACTCGACGAAAAAACGTTTTTTTGTTTTTTTATGACCACGCGTCACTCGCGTACGATCATCCCACTTCTGAAATTTTGTAGGGAACTCATCCCAAATCTCGTCACTTATCGCAGAGGAATAATAAGGAACGAATACTCACGTTGAATATTTAATAATAGTCCTTTATTAATTAAATATGGAATAAAAGAGTAATAACTTGAGCGCGTCACGTCGTTCATCTCTTTACTATCACTGACGACCCTTGACTAACTGTCTTTTCTTTCTTCTTTCTTTGTATTCACGGAAAGAAGGGGAGGGCGATTATCAAGCCTCACTGGCCATGGGCACAACATACGCATTCGCGGTCATTCGGGTCCTCTCGTATGCCAAGAAAATAAAATTTGCCTACAATTTGTATTTTTTGTCACGACCATACTCATATATGTAGGAAGTTAAAAAATAGCGATTCTCTCATCGATAATATTTCCACTCTTACTGTGTTCTACTGTTGTGTCGCCCAATTTGAGTCTAGACGACATAAGAAATTTAGTTGTGTTATATCAGGATCCCTGATATTTTTAAGCAATTAGGGTGATGAAACCATTTAACAATCCGGTATGCGCTGGTAAAAAAAAATTCAGACATGTGCATTGAGAAATAAATTTAAAAAGTTTTACATAAGTAAACTTAACCGTTTAATTTTTTTTCAATGTTGAAATTTCGGTTTATACACATAATAAAAGCTTTAGAAAGGATTTACGTAGACAATTAGATCTACACACGTGTGGATAACCATAGAATCCTTGGACAATCAACCTTTTCATCAGGACTCAATTCACCCTCTCGAACACTCGAGAGTACCAATAAACTCGAGTATCTGTCCAAAAGCCACTCACATAAACGCGTGCAGCAATTGCAGCAGTAGGTACTTCGCAGGGAACTCGTCGATTTCTCTCAGGTACCAGTGAGACACAGCTAGATTCATTAAAAGAACAAAAGTAATAGAGGCATTTTGTCGAATTGTGTCTCCTATGTAGATAAAATACAACGAAGCGTTTCCTTGGTACGTTTCGTTTAATGTGCAGAAAAAAAAAGTAGCAGGGAATCGATACTTTATTATGGAAGGGGAATAATAATGACACATTTTCAAGTTTCATTTGGAATATGATGGAAAATGAGGCTCGACTCTCGAAGGGGAGCAAGAGATGGGAGAAAGACGGAGATAAAGATTTAAGGACGCGGAGAAAAAGAGGGAGAGAGATGGTATCGAAAAAAATAAAAAGTCAAGATCGATTGGATCGTATAGGGGCCAGTGCTCCGATTCACCTGTCCGGCCGTTCCCGTTCGTTGAACCGTTGTGGCGATGGCCCCCTCGCCAAGGCAGGGGGAACCAAAAAAAAACCAATGAACGAGAGAAGCTCTACGGTAGTAGTAAAGAAAAAAAGATGAACCAAAAAAAGGACCACGGAGATCGCAAGGAGTTTTACATATTTTAACGGTTCTCGCTTGACTTTGCCCCGTGAAATCCTCGTTCCCTTTTCAACCTTCGTTTTGTGTATATGTATTTATATATCTGTATACATAGATGGATATTCCTGGCTATGCGTACTTCCTGCTTCTCCCTTGATGTCCAGCAACCGCAACCCAAACGAAACCTATATTTATACATGCGAGTTCGGGACGTACATGTAACGGTTGATGCTAGATAGATTTGAGAATCAAAACCAATCGATATCTCGAAACATTATTTTTTTAATTACTAATCATTTTATTTATTTAATGATTTTTATTTAATCTATAACACTTATTCTTTATAAAATGGAGCTCAAAATATACGTTTTCGTTTTTAGACTTCCTTGTCATGATATTGAAATTTGCGTCGTTGTAGAATATAACGATATTCATTTTCATAGTTTTTGCGCCTTTATTTTTCTACAAACTGGGGCTGCAAAAATTCTTAGACCAGCTTGGAAAACTAAAAAAATGAAAACAATAAAAATGGTATTTGCTGAATTCTAACGATGAAAATTTTCTGCCATTTCTCGTCTTCCACATTTCGGTTTCCGGGACTTTTCTGCATTCTTTTCGAAAGTCTCGCCGAGAAACCAAGACTTTCCAAAATTCTTTCCGAGAGTGTCGCCGAGACTCTTCCCGAGATTTTCCGAAACTTTTTTCGAGGGTTTCATAAATTTTTTTCGAGACTCTTTCCAAGACTTTCCAAAATTTATAAAAAACTCAGAAAGATTTTCTGGAAAGTTTTGGAAAGACTCTCAACAAAACTTTTTGGAAAATCTCGGGAAGAGTCTCGATGAGACTCTCGGAAAGAATTTCGGAAAGTCTTGGAAAGAGTTTTGGCAACTCTCTAAAAGAATTCAGAAATATCCTGGAAATCGGATCATGTAGAACTCTCGGTGAGACTACTTTTTTTTGCACAGGTATGTACAAGGGAATATTGAGATTTGGAATATAATTTGTCGCCCTTTAGAATAATATTTGTCGTAAAGTTTGTCCTGCCTTTTTGAAATCCGTCACTTGACAGCACTGGCAAGAATTTAAAAACTCGATAAAACCTGGAACGTTTACATTTAAAGTATATTTTATTTTTGCTGTCACCTACATTTTGCAAGTTGGATGCCTACAAAAAGTAGAATAACGCATTTTCCAAATCGTTTAATTCGCGAATTACAAGTGATACGCGACAAATTTTATTCACAGAGGATTACAGGTCAAAAATGTTCGTAACATAAAATTGCGATGCTTCGAGGGAAACAATGTGAATTTTATTTGATGAAAAATCTTTTCTATATATATGTATAGGGTTCTATTCCACGGCAAATGTACCATTTTTTTTTGCATTTTTAATTTTATCGAATTTTTTCCTCTGTTGGTGCTCAATGGAAGCAACTTACCTGATTTTTTTTAAATTTTTATCTGAATGCGTTTGTTTGATATGAATTTTTGAAGATTCTGCAACTTTTTTTCCGGATATCTATAATTCCCTGAAAAATCGAGCAAACCAAATAGATGAGGGGGTCAAAATTTTTGTTTTGATATGTACTTTCATTTGAAAATATTTTTTTTATTTTTTTTTTTTTTTATTGGGATTTGTAACAAATCGCCTTCGCGATTGCTACTTCTACAGTCCAGAGTCCTTCCCTTTTTAGCCCCCCATCCCTTTCCAAGTATGTGGAAAGGGATGGGGTCCCCCCCCCCCCCCTGTGCGGCTGAAGCCGCCTTATCCCCGACTATATCGCATTTGCCGAAGGCGAAGGGAAACTGCAGAAAATCTTGCCGATACAGCCGATACCTGACTAATCTCCTCAGGTGGCAATGCGAGCACGCTCAAGTATTGGCCGCCAGAGGCAACTCAAGCAGACACCTCCTCAGCTGTGATGCAATGAGCCAGCTAGTGCACGGCTAGACGGCCACCATCCGCACGATGAGAACTGTCCATGGGAAGCCACCAAAGTCGTACACCAACCTCTCATGCATCACAGAGAGGTGTTTTTGGCCATGGATTTATGAAGGTGGAATCCGAAACACCCGGAATTGCAGCAGAAACATTTGAAAAAATGTTCAAATTTTCATTGGTCTTTTGGCCGGGATTCGAACTCGGGACCCGCGGCGTGCGAGCCCCAGTTCTTATCCATCGGACCAACCGCTCTTCTTCCATTTGAAAATATGTAAGACATTATAAAAATATTAATACAACCAGAATTTTGAGCTGAAACTAAATAATATTCGTTTTCGCCCTTTGTGTCCCCTTGGATTTTCTTCATAAATTTTTATTAAAAACTATTATTTTTTTCATGAATTTTAAGCCTAGTTCGATCGTGAGTAAATCGTTCTTTCTATTTTTTTAAAATTAAAACGTAAATTTTTTTTCGGTCAATGATCCGTAACTCCCTGAAAGATTGTGCAAACCAAATGAATGAGGCGGTCAAAATTTTTGTTTTAAAATGTACTTTCATTTGAAAATATGTAGAAAACTATCAAAACATTTATGCTACCAGTATTTCAAATTCTAAGTAAAAAATATTCGTTCCCATCCTTTCTGTCCTCTTCGATTTTTTTCATAAATTTTTATGAAAAACTGTTTTTTTTTCTCGTGAGTTTTAAGCCTGGTTTGATAGTCGGCAAATCATCCTTTCTATTTTTTTTTTCTAATTGAAACGTGAATTTTTTGTTCAGGTGTAGGTAACTCCCTGAAAAATTGGGCATATCAAATGAATGAGGAGATAAACATTTTTGTTTTGAAATGTACTTTCATTTTGAAGCATGCAAAAAATGTAAAACACGTAACGAAAATAACGTAACTAGTGTTGGCCTTATGCTATATTTCAAAAATCTAGCCAACACCTGTTACGTTATTTTCGTTGCACGTTTTACATTTTTTGCATACTTCAAAATAAAACTACGTTTCAAAACAAAAATGTTTATTTCATTAATTTTATTTGCATAATTTTTCAGGGAGTTACTCATAATTGAACAAAAAAAATCCATCTTTTAAATAGAAAAAAAAAATAGAATATTAAAGAGGACACATAGGGCAAAAACGAATATTTTTTAGCTTGAGCTCAAAATTCTGGTTGTACTAATGTTTTTATAATATTTTACATATTTTCAAATGAAAGCACATATCAAAACAAAAGTTTTAACCCCCTCATCTATTTGGTTTGCTCAATTTTTCAGGAAGTTATAGATATCTGGAAAAAAGTTGCAGAATTCTTCAAAAATTCGTATCGAACAAACGCATTGAGATAAATATTTGAAAAAAATCAGGTAAGTTGCTTCCATTGAGCATTAACAGAGAAAAAAAATCAACGAAATTAAACATGCAAAATAAAAAATAGTAAATTTGGCGTGGAATGCCCCATAGGAGCAAATGTGGGACTGGTTTTTTCGTAGATTCACGCAATGTCGGGCATGTATAAAATTACTCGGAACGTTTAATCGTGTAAATATGCTTCCATGTGCAATTCATGCGCCATATACTTCGCTCTTTCGTGCGAATAAACGAGGTAGAGAGATTGTAAACCAAGCACGTCAGATATGTGGAAAAATTGTACGAACGTGCATGTTATGCAAATTAGCAGAAAAAAGAGCAATTCTTCATATTGTTTTATCATACTCTTTGACGTGTATCATCATGGATTTATAGTTGTGTCAAAGTTCTGTATTGAAACCGTTTTCAAGTAAATTTTTAAGGGGCAATGTCCAGTTAGAAGGCCAAAATAAGGCGTTACTGGTTACACCTTACCGTAAATTTTTCAAGATATATGCATGATGCACGAAGAAAAAAACAAAGATACAACAATGTTGCTACAGGTTCTTAGAAAAATAGTCTTGCGGTAGTACCGACCACTTGCCTACCGCAAGACAATTTAGATCGTCTGATGTAGAAAAATATATACAAACGATTTAAGGGAGCAGTCTGCCATTTTCAATGATTTTGTTAATAAATTTTTTTCTCATAGTAAACTTGATTTATTTATATCTACTTTTAATACATGAAAGTAGACATATGCAAGTAATACAACAAATTTGTTTTTTTTTTCACTGTATATCTCGCTGGTACGGCAGCCTGAAGTTAGCCCTGTTAAAATCTGGCTGACACGATATCTTGACTTTGGATTATTTGAAACAAAAAAAGTGGCGCGAAATTAGTAAAATATAGACTTGTCGCTATCGTTCGGCCTAGAATAATTCACGTGTGATAACAAAAAACAAAATGGCGGACTTTTGAAATTTTTGACCTTTTTTTCTACTTTAATTATTTAAACAATCGATTAAATATTAATAAAAAATTATAATTCTAGGTCAAACGGTACCAAATTTCAGCTCGATAGGTGCAAAACTTTGTTTTCTAGAATGTCAGCCAGGTCAAAAAACGTTGTTTCGAGAAAAACGCGTTTAAAGACGCGCCAAGCGCCTAGGCGCATCTGAGACCCTCGTCTTGCTAATACGTATTTCTACCTGTTCTCGGTCTTTCTGGCATAAATAACACTTCCTATAGTAATTATATATATATATATCTACTACACAAATCTGTACTTTTCAGAAAATCGATTTGTTGAAGAAAAAAATGGCAGACTGTACCCTTAAGGAAGAATCGAGTGGCCCCTTCAAGAAATGAGTGATAAAAACGTTTTTTTTTAAACCTGTATGTGCGTAATTGTCCACAATTTAAAGTGTCCGGGAGTATCAGCAACCATCTGGGGCTATCCGATTTTGCTCTATGTTATATATTACAGAACGCAATCTTTAAATAAAGGATATTTCGAAATATTGAATGTAAATGAAATAACGTATTATGTCCAAGATAAAACCTTTATTTTTTTTTAAAGGGATGCTCATTGTTCTTTACTGAAGAACGGGGTTGTACCATAAAAAAAAGTTTTACGGCTACGTAATCTTTGTAGTATCTATTGTAGACCAGAGTTTGCAAATGCAAAACTGACTTCAAAATTATGATTTTATTATTTTCGAAATATAAACAGCGGAGAATGGATATTTTTATATGATTTTATTGTTCAAAAAATGTTTAATAATTTAAATTTGACGAGCATAGTAAATTGTAAAACGTGTCATGACCGTTACTGTCATCTGCCGAAACTGTTAGTTTTGTTTACAACCTGTATAGTGTATTTATGCAAAGGAATTACGCAACGGCAGAGATTTAGCCAATTTTCCTATCACCATTAATTCTATTAAGAGTCGCGGTAGCGACTCGAGACAAGTACATTTATATATAAATATACCTGGCAAAGACGAGATCGTTACAAGACTCTTTTACTCGAAGGACCGCAGATCCCAACTGTTTTCGAAAATTTTTGAAAATTACAATAGTTCATGGCTTTCGGATGGATGCCGTGTAGAGTTTTAGCGTATTGCCGACGTTTCGCAAACGTTACAGTTTACATCATCAGGGCTGAGAGCTCTGGTACTTGAAGCTCCCTGGTCTATGATATTGAAGTTTGCATCGTTGGAACGCAACGAAAAATATTTTTTCCATTCATTATTTATACAATTTTTCAAATGGTTCTATTTTTTTTCGCAGATGTAGTTTTTAAATTTCGAATAAATATTAACGAATTATCGTAGAACTCCGAATAAACTTTGCGCTCTATAAAAAGGAGGGATTTCGTTGTATTCCAACGATGGAAACTTCAACATTATCCTGGTCTTAGGTAGTCCTTATGTACGCATGGTCATCGTTCCGGACGACTGTACCAGCCAATCGGAGTTTTTGATTGATCAGCTGGTCAATGAAAAACCGGGAGGACGGTGTGCCAGATTGGATGGATCTAGTAACCCCATCTCTGTTGAGGTTGTTTGAGTGTTTTTGGATTTCTAGGCCCTCTCTATGTTTCCTGGAGAAATAACTCAGTGGGTTGGTCAGCATTTGAGCTTTGTTGAAAAGAATGGCGTATCCTGTTTCCATCTTGTGTTCGGCTGGTGCTGACTGAAGAATATGGCCATATCTATGACACACCGTTGGTGTTCCTTGATCCGTGTACTGATCTCCTTCCCGGTTTTTCCTATGTACACTTTTCCGCATGAGCATGATATTTTATATACTCCCGGTGGGTTCAAAGGATGTCTTTGGTCTTTTAGATTCAGGAGCACTTGTGCTATCTTCTTTTGCGGTTTGAAGATGACATTGATATTGTATTTATTTCCTGAGAACTCTGATTATGCGATCCATTGTGCCTTGAAGATATGAAAGGACGGTTGTGCGTACGGCTTCTTTATCTGTTGTTTCTTCTCCTCTGCTGCCTTCACCTGCGATTTTCTTGTTTACGCGTTCAATGTTCCGGTTGATTTCTTCTCTATTGTATCCATTAAATGATAGGGCCTGCTTAAGTTGGTCTAATTCGTTGTCCAAAGAGTCAGGTTGGGAAATGGTTAGGGCTCTCTATACTAAGGAGCTGATGACCAATGATTTTTGGGAAGGATGGTAGCATGTAGGTATCTATCCGTGTGGGTTGGTTTTCGGTAGACTTGATGGCCTAGGGAATTATCGCCTTTCCGTTTGGCCAATACATCTAGGAAGGGGATTCGTTGGTTTTGTTCAACCTCCATAGTGAATTTTATTGTATTGGTCATGTATCCATTTTTAGCCGAAATAATCAAAAAATCGCGTCAGTGATCTTTAAAATTTTTATTTGGGATCCAATTCTTGAGAAGATCACTTCTTGATCATATTTTATCGTATTTTGCTGCAATACCGAAAAAAATGTTGATTCTTTTGCATGATTCAAGTACGTACATAATATAGAGATGTTTAATTGGCAAGCTATGAATTTCATACAAAAAGTCAACAAATCCCCGCAAAAAAATAGCATAAATGCTGTAAAAAAAGTTGAGATAAGTACATTTACTCCCTCCAAATAGTTGTTCCGGTAAAAAATTCCCTTCTGAATACGAAACCCTAATAAAAAGTTATAAAAGAGATTTCCTCCGAAAAAAACCAACTTAGCAAAAATTCTCCAATTCACATCAAATCTCTCGAATAATTATAGGAGAATCCTACAACATTTTTTTCAGTAAATTAATAACTCAAAAAAAGTTTTAAGAGCCTTACAAAAATTTACCAATAAAATTATAATCTGACAAAAGATGCCAATTGAAATCCGATAAAAAAACTTTACAAAACTAAACTTTACAAAAATAAGTTTAAAGTCTAAACTTTACAAAAATAAATTAAAACTATAAAAGCATTAATAGCAAAATACATTAAGGCCTATTAACCTCTAATAAAAAATCTTACGATTAATTGAAAATACAGATGTACTACAGTACAATTGTTCTGCACAAAAAGAGCCAGAATAAAAAATAAGAATGAAAAAAAAATTCGGGTACAAAAAAAATTTCAAATGACAAAAATAAGATTGAGAAAAAATTTCAGCCGAAATACTTGGCGAGTTTGTAACCATGAGTGAATTAAGCGAATTGAATTAAATTAAGCATATTGTATGAATTAATCACAATAAATTCGCCAAGTACTTCGACCGAAATTTTTTTTTCAATCTAATTTTTTTCGTTCGAAATTTTTTTTTGTATCCGAATTTTCTTTCATTCTAATTTTTTATTCTAGTTCTTTTTGTGTAGAACAACTGTACCGTAGTACATCTGTATTTTCAGTTAACTGGAAGATTTTTTATTAAAGGTTAATAGGCCTTAGTGTATTTTACTATTAATGCTTTTATAGTTTTCATTTATTTTTGTAAAGTTGTAATGGTCGAGCTTGTCGGTATGGCAGAGAGCGTGAGGTATGGTCCAGTGACGATGAGAGAAAATAAAGGTGAGCCGAGTGATTAACATCACTTCATTTTTCGTAGATTCTGCCGCTGTGGGCTTTTCATTTTTGTGTCATGTGTGAGCTTTTTAGTTTGTGCCGCTTTGGGCTTTGATTTGCCGCTGTGGGCTTTGATTTTGCCGTTGTGTTAAAATTAAATCCGACCAAATTAATTTTTGGTCGGATTTGAATTGGCATCTTTTGTGAGATTATGATTTTATTGATAAATTTTTGTAAGGCTCTCTTCAAACTTTTTTGAGTTTTTAATTTATTGAAAAAAATGTTGTGGGGTTCTCCCATAATTATTCGAGATATTTTCTTTTTTTGGGAGGAAATCTCTTTTATAACTTTTTGTTATGGTTTTGTATTCAGAAGGGAATTTTTTACCACAACAACTATTTGGTCGATATTTATCAAATACGGTGAAAACATTTGAGAACAGGAAAAAAACACAGTCAATTTGGCAAACTGTTACGTCTGAAGGCATGTGCTAGCAGACGCCGAATACAGAGTTGCTAAGCGCTCTCGCGCTCTTTCCCGTGTCATTCCGGTGGAAATCTGAATCACTTTACAACGAATACTTTTTTTATTTTTTAGTCGATTTTTAACGGTAATGTCCAAAAACCCTAGCACTTTTATATTCACGAATATTCGCGGAATGCAGTGATCATTTTTTTATTACGAAATCTTGAAAATATCGAATGTAAAAATTCAATAAGTCTTGACGTGCATACGATTTTTCTTAGGGATAAGCGTTTGGAAACAGTCTGTGTTTACGAATGAATTACTACCAAACTAGGTGGTAAATAGCGTTCAAGTTGCAAATATCAATTCATCCCGTATTTATGTGTAACTACGAAAATTGTCAGCCCTTTATCTTGGATGGCTTAAATTCACTAATCTACCTTAAAGACTGCTAGATCTTGTGTATAGTAAGCCTATAAATTTCAAAGTAAGTCGTTGATGTAGTATAGTTTTCGACATCTATTGGGAACCAATTTTGCATGGCAGTATTGAGGAAAATGCGTTGTCCATCTGAATCTACCAAGATTTTGTCGAATGTCTTTAAAATTTGCAGGAGATATGCAGTATATGAATTAAGAGCCGCGAGAGCGGCTCGACGTCAAGTATTAAAAAAAAAAGCCAGCGCGAGCCCTGCCGCACTCTTATATACTCGAATATATGACGATTTTCGAACTTTTTTATATTATACTTCTATCAAATGTATATATCAAAAATCGATTTTTTTTAACTCATCGAACTAGACTGTTCATTCCAAAAATTAGAAAAGAGCTTAAGAAATTATGTTGGCAAGACACCACGCGTGGCGTCATGTTTTTACTCCTTGTCTTTGTTCACGTGTGGCGCTCGCGCCTTTTTTATACTAGACACAGACATGACCCCTTAAATGTATGGACCAGTAGCATGAGTGCAAAAGAGGTAGCTGCAAATTTCGAAATGAACATTTTTCCGCACCATTCGTCCGACCGGAATAAAAAAGTTTCAGCCCGTTTTGGTCATTTTTCTGCGTGGGCCAATACTTTTTTTATTCCGATCGGACGAACGGTGTGGAAAAATTTTACTTTCGAAATTTCGAAGCGGGCAGGGTGACTGATTCATACCCTTAATAGAGAAGAGGGTCACTAGAAATGCAGCAAAATTTCTGTAGATCATGGCTCAGTAAAATTAAAAATCGAAAAATTCTTATGATACAGCTCTGGGATATTCGAGGACCACAAAAAGAATTCAGGATCCCCAGTCGAAATTTTCGGCCTATTTTAACCCTGCAGCTCCTTACTGTGGCAGGAGATAAAGGGAGAAAAGGAGCCTCAAATTTAATGGGAAGTGAACTCCTACGTAGCGCCTAAAAGAGGAACAAATTTCCGTTTTCTCCACTTTTAAACGCTAAGTAGGATGTCGAATTTTGCCTTTCTTTGGGCAAGCAGCATACGGGAGTATAATAGATCGAGCCGCTGCCGCGATTCTTCATGAAATAATAAAATATAAATAGAACAAATGCATATGTATATAATTTAAATATATGTGCTCACCTACGTCGTATATTATTTTCTCCTGAATGATTTTTTTTCCATTGATATACCAAGGATTAATAGCAAAAATGTCATACATATCGACAGACAATATAATTCCCTGGCTACGTGGGAACGTCTAATATCCTTTGCTAGACTGCGATGCATAGTCAAAAAGGTTTGCTACTAAATTCTTAGACAGAATCAGTTGAAACGATGAAATTGATGCGACTCTCGAAATGTATGTCCCTCGTAGGGTAGAGCGTATGTGAGAAAGCCTTGTTGTTCTTCGCCACGTAGTGGTCGAAAAAAGAAACTTGCTCGTTAGATTAAATGGGATTCAAAAGAGGAATTAAATCTAACTTCAGTTAAGGTAGATCGGTGAATTTGAGCCATCCAAGATGAAGGGCTGATAATTTTTGCAGTTACACATAAATATGGGATGAACTGATATTTTCAATTTGAACGCTATTTACCATTTAGTTTGGTAGTAATTAATCCGTAAACATCGACTGTTTCCAGACACTTATCCCTACGAGGATAAAAAAATCGTATGCAAGTCGAGACTTATTGAATTTTTACATTTGGTATTTCCAAGATTTCGTAATAAAAAATTGATCACTGTATTCCTCGAATATTCCTGAATATAATAGTGCTTGGGTTTTTGGATGTTACCGTTAAAAATTGACTGAAAAATAAAAAATTATTCGTTGTAAAATGATTGAGATTTCCACAGGAATGACACGGAAAAGAGCGCGAGAGCGCTTAACAACTCTGTATTCGGGGTCTGCTAGCGCATGCCTTCAGATGTGACAGTTTGCCAATTTGACAGTGTTTTTCTTTCCTGTTCTTGAATGTTTTTACCGTATTTGATAAATATCGATAGAAATAATGGTGATAGGTAAACTGGAAAATCTCTGCCGTTGCGTAATTCCTTTGTGTAAATACACTATATAGGTTGTAAACAAACCTGACAGTTTCGGCAGACGACAGTAACGGCCATGACACGTTTTACAACCCACTACGTTCATCAAATTTCAATTATTAAACATTTATTGAACAATAAAATCATATAAAAATATCCATTCTCCGCTGTTTATATTTCGAAAATAATAAAATCATAATTTCAAAGTCAATTTTGCATTTGCAAACTTTGGTCTACAATACACTGTTAAAAAATATATGAAATTTACAATACTTTTACAATACAACGGTAAATGAAATTTACAAACCGGGTGTATGAAATGAAAATTATTACACTCGTATGCCAAAATTGAAATATGAACATAAATTTTGGTTACTGATGTGGAATTTAAGATACATAACATTGAATATTCATATGAAATCTGAAAATTTTGTGGACATGCATTGAAATAAATCACAAGTTTGATTGATAATTAATACAAATGTATATGAATTCATCTACTATGAACAATGTATCAAAATTACAGTATGATCTTCACTTTTCTTGACAATTGACTGAAAAATAAGATACACATGAATGTTAATAATACGATACATGTTATTTCCCATCATAACTCTATCTCTTAAAAATACGGTATAAAAATGGGAATGAAAATTAATATACCCTGCAGTGTAAAAAAAAAAATCCGTGTATTAAAATTCATTTACCTATGTATTAATTATAATAATCTCAATATTAAAATTAATACACAAGTATAGGAATTTCGTAACGCTTTGTGGGCACCGTGCTTCCCGCTCTAGTCACCGCGTGGCGCAGAGCGTCGACTTTCTCATAGGAGGCACGTGCTTCGGACGAGGATATATACAAGTCGCTCGAATCTAAGAAAATTGTGTAAAACATAAAAATGGTAAACACCAAACTTAACACAAGATGTTCAGATTATAATAAAAATTTTTACGGCGACAATTGCTCGACTTGATTGTCACGGCATCAAGTGGTGATAAGTCACTCTAACTAATTTCTTGAGATGTCTGCATGATTTCGACCTTCAACTTTAAAAAATCGAACACAATAGTACGCCAATTAATGTATTCCCCTTAAAAACTCATAATAGCTGAATTTATTTAATATTCATTCGTATATTAATATTCAAAAAGGATCACCAAATTTTATGATACATTTCTAGAAATATCGTAGACATATGTAATGCGAAAATGTTATACGGTGCCTGAAATTTAGTAATCTTGAATCTGAAAATTACTATGCTGGTAACATGAACTTTAATATACCAGTATAGTAATATTAGTAGATTTTTCGTGTTTTTAATGTGCACAAGGTCAACATTTCTTACATGTATATGATTTTTCAAATACACAAGTATATTAATTTTATTGAACAGTGCTCGTATCATTAAAATACCGCGTCTCTCAATTTTCCTCAGCGTATCTGAATTTTCATATACGGTATCCGCATAAAAGCTTCCTATACATGTGTATTAATTTTCATACGGAAATTTTTTACAGTGTAGATACTGCAAAGATCACGTAGCCGTCACCGATTTACCTTAATAGGCAGGAGTATCAGGTTCTATGTAGGTCTTGGTATCATTTGGAAACTCATAGTAGGAGGTTTAGCATTAAGTACCCTCAAGTTAGGCTCGAATGAAGTCAAAGTTCATCAAAATAGGCTGAAAATTTTGACTCGGGGAGTTACAAATAAATTTGTTGAAAGTGTTGTAAGGATATATTTTTTGTGCCATCATAAATTGGTTTTATATATGACCGAATCGATTACCCATAATATGGATGAGAATCATGCCTCCATAATGGTTTGTTTTTCCCGTTTTTTTTTCATCGTGATGTATGTGCGCGTACGACGGGAGTATACATACCCAGTTACCTTGTCCCGTTACACCTTAATGGTTTTTCGAGAGTCGAACGATGACGATAATTGCGGATATTTTTGCACGTGTGGGTGAGGATTTGGAAGGGAGGATGGAGGGGAGGGGCGTGAAGGGCTCATTGGGCCTGAGGGCCTTGAGACCGCTATTCTTAGAAGCAGTGGGTCTTACATGCACCAGCGAAACTTCTCCATCTTCCATGGCGCTTCTTCTTTTTCTTCTCCAACTCTTCGTTCCCTTTTTATTCTTCTTCTTATTCTTCGGCCTAGCCCCTGCAGCGAGTTCCTAATTACCTTTGGCTGCTTCGGCTTGTACACCATTCGCGCATCTCTACCTTTACTTTTTCTTCCTTTTTTTATTTTCTCCTCTTCGCGTTCTCATTCGCGTATCACCCCACGTTATTTTTGCTCCCTCTCCCTCTCCCTCTCTCTCTCTCTCTCTCTCTCTCTCTCTCTCTGTCTCTCTCTCTCTCTCTCTCTCTCTCTCATCTTCGTCCCTTATTTTCCTCTCCCTCTCTTGCAGTCATGTACCCGCGGAATGCATTATGCATTCGGAGATTGCGTGATAGTGGACGATTATGCGCAAGGCACATATGACCATGTGTGAATATATACATATACATCTATAGTTAACCTTCGGGAGTTCTAATTTTGGTCCAAAGGAAATCGCCATCTCACTGGACCCTCTTCGAAAAATCATCCAGCACGAGTGAAATAATGAACGAACATAGTCCGGTGTACACACTGTGGCAGAGTTGATTTAACATTGACGATGCCCTTGTCGAATATTGCCATATAAATGGCTTAATTGGTACTGCAAAATTCCATTTGGCCTAATTGAAGAATTGACTTAAAAATAAATTATTTCTGATAGTTGTTATTAAATGACGTTATTATTGTATTTGACTTAATTGTAAACTTCCAACAAACCTTCAGCGAAAGCAATATAAAAATAATATAAATAATGACGTGACTATTTTTTAATTTCCATTTTTTAATGTCCGTTATTTTTACTTGAAACTTGAGTTTTTTTTTCCAGAGAACTTTAGCAAAAAGTGAATATCGAAGTTGGAATGGAAGTCAATAGTCGCAGGTTTAATATTTTCGCAGTAAAAATATCATTCGCATCGGAAAATTTCATTTGTAATTATTTGTTTATTTATTTGACGTACTGTGGTAATTAATCTTTGTACGTAGATACAAAGTCTCTCAAAAAGTGCGATTCTTATTATGTTAATTAAGCACATACGTCGACCGACCGATCAGTAAGATCAAAAAGTTTAAATCACAAATCCCTCGAATTCATTAGCAACCTTTACCGTAGCATCGAAACAATGTTTACAGTGCAGACGATCTTTTCTTGCGGCAATTTATATCGAATTAAACGCAGACCAAGGGTGGAGATTGGAGAAGAGCGAGTGCGGAGGGTTCATGAGAGTACATATGGGGCATTCCACGCCAAATCGGCCACTTTTGTAATTCGCATTTTTTATTATTTTGATTTTTTTTTCTCTAATAGAGCTCATTGAAAGGATCTCGTCTGATTTTTTTCAAATTTTGATCTCAACACGTTCGTCGGAAACAAATTTTTGAAGAATTTTCCGATTTCTTTCTTCAAATATCAATAACTCTCTCAAAAATACAGCAAACCGAATTGATAAGGAGTCAAAATTTTAGTTTTAAAACATACTTTCGTTTAAAAATATGCAAAAAATTATCAAAACATTACACGAATCAATTTTTTCAATTCTGAGCATGAAATGTTTTTTCCCACATAGTTAGCCTCCTTCGATTTTGCGGCTAATTTTTTATAAAAAACTATTCTTTTTTTGAGGAATTTTAAACCGAGTGTGATCGTAGGGAAATCGTCCGTTGCATATTTTTATAATTAAAATATAAATTTTTTTTTACAATCAATTATCTATAACTCCCTGAAAAATCGAACAAAGCGAATCGCCTGGGGGGTTAAAATTTTTGTTCTGAAATGTACTTTTGTTTAAAAATATGTGAAAAATTATTCGAAGTTTACATCACCTAGTTTTTTCAATTCTAAGATAAAATAACCTTTTTTCGTAGCGCTTGTACTAATTAATTTGTTTCTTTAATGTTTGCACGGAAGCATGATTAATTTAATAAATTTTAAGCTAAGTACGAACATGAGAGAATAGCTAGTTCTATTTTTCATATTGTTAATTTTATTATTTTTCTTGTTCATTAGACTAATATTTCCCCACTATCATATTAGTCTTAAAATGCATTAAATGAATAATAGTTTCCTATAAAAATTTAACAACAAAATCAAAAGGAACTAACACTGCGGGAAAAAACATTTTTTGCTTATAATTAAAAAATTGATTTATGTAATCTTTAAATAATTGTTGACATATTTTTAAACGAAAGCACCTGTCAAAGCGAAACATTTGACCAATTTATCCATTCGGTTTGTATGATTTTTCAGGGATTTGTGCATAATTAATAGTAAAAAAAAATCCATAATTAAATTATAAAAAATACAACAAATGATTTCCCTATCATCAAACTTGGCTTAAAAGTCATAAATAAAATGATAGTTTTTGATAAAAATTCAAGAACAAAATCGAAGGGGGCTAACACTGTGGAAAATAACATTACTCGCTTAGAATTTGAAAAATTGTTGTATGTAATATTTTGATGAATTCCTACATATTCTTATACGAAAGTACGTTTTAAAACTAAAATTTTGCCCCCTCATCCATTGGGTTTACTGCATTTTTGAGAGAGTTATTGATAATTTGAAGAAAAAAATCGGAAAATTTTTCAAGAATTCTTTTTTGATGAACATATTAAGATAAAAATTTGAAAAAAATCAGACGAGTTCCTTTCAATGAGTTCTATTAGAGAAAAAAAAATCAATACAATAAAAAATGCGAATTTCAAAAGTGGCCGATTTGGCGTGGAATGCCCCATATATAGTCTAGCTTTTTCCTTCTAATAAAGTCGGGGCTGTTCTTCGAGATTTGGTAGTAGACGGCATAAGGATCCTCATAACTGTACTTCGTGCTTGAAAGTGTGTAAGCCCATATTGCCTGTGTTAGGGTATATACGTATAAAACACAATGTTATTTTTTTCCGTGCTCCAGTAGGTTATTGTGGTCGAGATATTTCGAGCTAGTATTTTAAAGTTGTATTAACAGTAGCTG
>OZ022420.1:25578772-25640021 GCA_963989365.1 Rhimphoctona megacephalus
TTCGTCTTCCAATCTTTTACTATACAGAAGAAAAAAAAACACACACTCCAATACATCTATGAAATCAGGCTGTATTTTTTCCTTCCGAGTCTCGAAGAAAGCCGGAGGACGAGTTTATTTCTTTTTTCCTCTATTTTTTTCTCCGTCGTTCTCTTTATCGTCCCAGTATTCACTCTCGTCATTTCTTTGTCTTCTTTATTCTTCCAGGTGGGTAAATTCCGCACGAAGGAAGATCGAGCTGACGCTGAACTTCGTCAGCTACTTGGTAGTGACATTTCCGATGTCGAGAGTTTGCATGGAACTCTGCCTTGGCGAAGGCAGCGCAAAGACGGTGAGTTTAATTCCATCCTTCATCCTTTTTTTCGCTTCTACTTTCCCCTTTTCCGTCTCCCTTGTCTTTTCCGTTTTTATTCTCTTTTTTTTTCATATATTGCACGCTTCGTAAAAATTGCTCTGTAGAAAAATTCTTCTTTGTTGAAATCAGGCCTGTATAACCCTGGTGTCAAATAAAATGTCTTTCGTCATTGTTCAATCGTACCTACATTACGAAATAGTCTAAAGTGATTTCCGTAAAAATTGCTCTATTTTCCACCGTCGTAGCAAACAAGTGTATAAAGGAAAAAAAAAACAATATGTGAGAAAACATAAATTTTCGATTGTTTCGACTAAAATGAGATACACTTTTTTTTAAACTTCGAGTTAAGTTGAATTAAACATTTTTCTGTATTGTTCCTTTAGTCGGGGGATGTTCTGTTAAAAGAATATATCGAAAACTACAAATTCCTACAAGAGTTTCATGAGCACGCAAAGTTTCCTAACAGCATGAACATCAAAAAGTTTTCTGATGTCTCGCACGCAAAAGTCGTCACAATGATGCCTTGAGAACTTCTTTCTGATGACTTTTTTTTGTTTTTGCTGTCTGGGTTGCCACGGTCATAGAAACCCATGATCGTAGCGAACAGGGCTAACAAGTAAATAGTCATTTAGCTTGAATCAAGGTCGTATTATTGTCTAGAAACCTGTTTTTAGAAACGACTTTTAGGGTAGAATAAATTTAAAACTGTTCGAGTTTTTTTATTTTTATTTTATTCACGTGTTTATTGATTCTTCAACCCTCGCTGGTCGCGCGGAGTTCAAATGACCCCACTCTCCACTTTGGAATTAAAAAACGGCAGGTTTTCGTTGTCCAATAGGGATATCCGGCCGTCCAGCTAAAATTTGAATCTCCCATTGTAAGTAGCGACCAACGGTCGTATGATCCCAGCACCAGTTTCCGGTTGGCAACTGTCACAAAAAGTTTCGCAACGCGCTGGGGTCAATCTAACCCCCGTGTGGCCAGGACGTCGAAAAGCGTTTTTTTCCAATTTTTTTTTTATTGTTCTACGTTTAGTGGTCATTCATAAAGTGTAAGTAACAGAAAATGATTCAGAAAGTGAAAATGCGAAGTCTTGCTGTGGACTGTATAAATGTACGCGGGATCAAAAAAACGAGAGAGACTTGTTCACTGTGCGGATGCCCCATGTATGATCACCACAGAATGTATATATGTGTCGAACGTGGGAGAACATATTAAAGCTATTCTGTTTAATTTGAACATTTTTTTTTTCAAAAACAAGTAAATAAAAACATATTTTGCAAAGATTTTTTGATTTTTTTTACTCTAAAATAAAACCTATTCAGATGTCCAAATAAGTAACTTTTTTGAAACGCACAGTATAGAATTAGTTTTTTTAAGTACCATATCTTAGGAGTACGAGCTATGAATTTTATCAAAATATATTTCAAAATAGGGTATTTATGTTTTTTTAATGAAGACGTTTATTTTTTTCGAATTTATATGTTCAAGATTTTTTTTCAACGTTATATTATTTAATTTCGTACGTTAATACGGTTGTTCCATGTTTGATAATGTTTAATGTAAAAGCCATATTTTTTAAATTCCAATTCCACTCATAGTTCCAATACAGCAGCCATTTAAACACAGTTGGGATCATTATACAACCCCATGTGACCAGCACGTAACTGTGCTGATGTGTGATCAGCGAAGGTTATACACATGTACACATTTTTTTTAGAAAGAATTAAAAAATGTTATCTTGTAGTTTTTTATGATATAGTAAAATGGTGCATGGGCAAAACTTTTGATTGGCGACCAGGGTACCGCACGTTTTATGCATCCGAAAAAAGAAAAACAAACGTATTCTTGATCTAAATCGGTATTATGAGTAATCTTACCAGAAGCAAACAGACAATTTCATTTTTCACAGAATGGCATGCTAAATTTGATTATCAATTTTACCTATTTTTTCGCCGCTTCTTCGGGTCATAAAAAAACCTAACCATTATTTCAACTCAATTTTGGTACCATTACAGGAAAATATTCTACTGAAGATGTGTATCAAATGTCAACTCTGTCAGTCAATTGGTTATCGAGATATTGTGGTCGCCAATTTGAAAAGCATATTTCTGAGAAAACCTGTTTAAAGTTGTTCATCATTTTGTTTTTGAGAAAGTATTTGTACGTGTTTTCAAAAGATCAATCATTATGTGTATAAAATTTCAGAAAGAAAATTCGAACAGTTTGAAATTTATTCTATCCTAAAAATATATCTCTGAGAACAGAATTTTAAGTAACAATACGACCTTAAGTCTGATGGGCTTCCCTGATCAATCATGCATTTTTGTCATGTTATTATTCTTTTCTGGGAAAGTTAAAATATTTGGGGCAACAGAATACGCCATTTTTTTGCATTATTAGTAGTGTATTTTATAAACAAAACTTTCGTCATTGCCGATACGATATACAAACTTTTTTTGAGATACACAAATTTAAACCGGAATGTATATAGATTAGGGTGTGCGGAAAAAAATCGGTACTTTTTTTTCGCTTGCATCCAGCAAAAAAAGTTGAATTAGGGTAAGAAAAGAAGCATCCTAGAAGGAGAGTTTAAAATAAAATTATTTCGATCAGCGCGTAGCATTTGAAGATTTTCCGTAAGAATAACACACGAAAATAATTAGATCTCTAAATATTGTATTACAACCCTTGTGAAAAAAATCTGACGGAAATCCCACTAATATATTTTTATAGAAAATCGAATTCCCTACAAAATTCGTCCTTATGAGCAATTAGCTTCGAACAACCATTCAAATGTTATTGCTGTTCAAAGTTGAATTAATGACAATGTTTTCATTTTAACGGCGATCACACTTAAATCGCTTATTTTACGGACAAACTTCCATAGAGTTTTTTATAGACAATTTTTAGCTGTACCAGAAAAATTTAATGAAATCATCGTGAAAGTATTCCTCTCATAATTACGAGCATTTCTCGTTTTATTTTCAAGATATATCCATTTTTCCTGCTTACAAATTGTCAAACAAAAACTTCAATAAAATATTAGCGTATGTTTTTGAAAAAGATTTATTCATTGTGACAAATTTAGTATAATCACGTATGACAATAAATAATAAAAAAAATGAAAATTGTTAATTTATTGCTTTTACAATAAATCTACTATTATTTAGGTTCTTTTGTTTTTGTTTGTACTTCGGGATTTTAAAAAGAAAGCAAATTAAAACCGTGTAGTTTCTAGATACAACTCAGTATCTGCCTCCAGAAAATGATGTTGTAAATTGAATCACTGGAAGAGAAATATGGATTTTTTTGTGTCAAATTTGCCAGCATCTTTTTCCAGCAGCATTTTTCAATCATTTTTCAAAATAATTATTCGCTTCCAAATATTTTTTTTTCTTGAAACTTTACGAGTTGTCTCATTTGAACCTCTTGCCACAGCGTTATCTCATTTATCAAAATTGAACAACTAATTACAAAAAAAACATAGAGACAAGATTTAAAATATTATCAAATAGAAAAATGAACTTTTTATTGTTTGTGAACTATGAAATTTTTTATCAGTACCATATTTAATTGGGATTTTTTTTGCATTTCAACTTAATATCAATTGGAATTCCATTTTACGATAATAACTAATTTACGTCGATGATAGAACAATAATAGACCTTTTGAGTAACTACTGCTGTTAATAACTCATGAGCTCAATTAATTAATCAATCAAAGACGTGAGTAATATCAATCAGGTAAGTAAAACAAGAATGCCTCACCTTTTGAACAAGAATGCCTCAACTTTTTTTGCTGGATGCAAGCGAAAAAAAAGTACCGATTTTTTTCCATACACTCTAATATAGATATCTATAGATGTACAAAGGAATATCTATAAACGGATTTTACGGTTCCTTGTGACGAAGAGCTAACCCTTACCCGTCTCGAGTCGTATATAACGTGAGATTTAGGAAAAATGTATTTGAGACCCTAGAGAGTTGTAAGCTCGAAAGATGTACTACCACCCCGACCACGACGTTGAAGATCATACAAATTGAGACTTCTACCGTCCGTCGGGCGAGATGTTATGTCGCAGTGAAAATTTTCTCCGAAATATGGTAAATTCTCTGAAAACTCGACCGAATATTCACCGTATCATTCTCGGATCTGATTTATATTTATTTCGTACATTTTTTCCAACTGAAAATTATACTGGACTCTTGCCTTTTGTTTTTTAATTCATTTTGAGAATTGGAGGAATGTTTTTCATGCTTTGATTTGTAGATAGCGATTTAATATCAAATGTTTTATTTTTATTGTGACGAATTGAAAATCATTTCATTAAATCCGTATACATACATTTATGTAATTGTCTGCTACAAAAAATATGTTTTCAAATATTTTTCCACTTTATTAGGAAAATAATCATCTATTATCACGTAGACTTATTTTAAAAAATGAACCTCATACGGTTATGGTTTTGATCATTGGGAACACAGATTCCAAATTACAGATGTAGATTTATTCGAATCAGTTCACTGATTTTCTACTTAAGGTAGCTTTATCAGGGAGCTTGTTACAATGCACAAATCCTTGCAGTCTTGTGTGAGAACCAAAATAGAGCTACATTGTTATTTTAAATTCCATTTTCTATTTCTCCCACGATTTGAGAGCCTCAAATATTTTATTCATATTTCAAGTTTGTTTTCTGTCTTTAGCCTTGATTAAGATTGCAAACGAGGTGCGATTAGAGGGAAGTAAATGAATGTTGATTCATTAATTCTTCATTTTGTTGGCATTTTTTGAATGTTCGTTTACAGTCTGTAGATATATTACCCATGTGGGAAATTATTAGCGCAAGGTCCGAAATAAATTTGGGGCTCGTAAGGGCCGAAATGTGATTTCCCTACTAGGGACTTCCATGCCACAACCAAACAAGACCCTAAAAGGGGAATAACAGGGCTGGTTGAGTTTACAAGAAAAGGCTTCAGTGAGGAAATTTATTGAGGACCCAGACGGGCATTGTCAAGGTAGCTTTAAGTTTATCGTCCTAATATTGTCAAGCCAGAATCCGATCAGGAAGTGTCAGGTTCGATTTTATTAAAAATTGATACATTTGAGATTATTAAAAAATGATGCGTTTGAGTTAAATTTTTGAGGATCTAGTCCGTCTTCATCAGAGTAGCTCCCATTAAAATAAATTGTAATATTTAATATCAAAACTGATGTAGATTTCTTCGATTGGACGAAAAATCTGAATCTGCTTTTTTATTTCAATTCACAAGCAAACATGTTTTTTAAGCAATAAAGCTTATTTTTGCAACATCGAATATGTTTAGTTATTTATAAACAATTAGAAATATTTATTTAATAATAAATAAATGATAAATAATCATTATTATTACATATTAATAATAAAATATAAACCCTAATTATATTTATTATTGCATTAATCATATAATAATAAATATTATTCTACGTATTTTTTTTATTAATAATTCAATTTATTATCGTTTATACTTGACATTATTGTTATTGTTAATTGAAATTTAAGTTTACTGCGATTATTTCTGTCTTACTTTGAGAACTCTATCAGTTATAAATTCATTAAATATACTGTGTAATGTGTACATGACGTATCTGCAGCATATGTTACATTTTTTAACCAAAATTTGTCAACTTGATAATAGTGTAATGGGAAGCGTGCATGCGCGTTGGGTCAAAGATGAATAGGTAGGTCGGATCAAATTCCGGTACAGGTGAGAAAATTTTTCCGGACAATTTGATATCCGGAGTAATGCAAATACTGAAATAAAATGAACTGTCATCAAATATGCAATTCTAATGACAAAAAATATATTTTTATTAACATTTATTTTTTACTAGGGTTCAATAGGGCTTTCTTTAAAGGCTCCGACCATTTTGCCCGGTTGGGCCCTCGTTGGCAAAGTGTGACCGGACCGCAGGGGCCTTTCAGGCTTTCGTATTGGGGCCCTAACAGAGTAAGGGAAAAATAATCAGGGCCTAGCCAAGGCCCTAACTGAATTTCCACGCGGGTAGTTTGATATCAACAACAGCAGTATGCAACTGAACCAAACTATTATAACTACAATGTCAAATTGTGAAGAAAGCTATGACGAATGACGTGAAAGTTCCACAACAAATGAGAGACAGAGACTCGTCTTAATGTTGTCGTTTGATGGTTCATTTATCTGTGCTTACATGTATTGCACGTAGCCTTGGTACGGTTTTATGTTTTTCAAACAGACAGTGAAGCACGTCGATGAGATATTGCGAAGTGCTGAAGTACTCCCAAGGGCTCAAATTATCAACTATTATTTTATTATTACAGAACTTTTTATTCGATCATGCATTGTGAAAGAACAATATTCCCGTTTAGGAATTTTAAAAAATACTAGACATGTAAAGTTTCACTAAAAAAAAAGTCACTCAAAACTTTTCTCTTCTTCTCATTCGCGAGGCAATTCATAGACGGTTCAGCAGTGCGGGTATTCCAAGTACACGCTTCGAAGCATATTGCTCTCGACATGTCTCCTTGACGTGTTTCAATGTTCCCCTGTCGTATCATGGTAATTGTCGTAAGAAAGCCTGTACAGGCAAAATAAGATTTACGTCATGAGGGAGTTTCGTACCTCCCGTTGCCGTAGACGGTAAGGATGTGAAAAAGACGAAGAAGAGTAAGACAAGGAAGAAGCAAGCGATGATGACAGCGAGACGTATCGGTTAGTAAAGGCGAAACTCACTTCCGGTCGGGAGAAGGATTTTTTTTTTATTCTTTCCTAACCTCAACCGCCACCGGAGCAATTGTAGCTCGTAAAACTTAGTCCTTCGCGAGCATTACGGGCGTCTCGCTGCCCTGGCAATAACTCGGCTCTATTTTATTTCTTAGGTATATAACCTACCAAAGGCGTAAACTACCGTCTCGTTCTTTCTTCATGCTCCTAAAAGTCCAACGGTCTCGTAGTCCACATAGTGTCTTGAAAACCAAACTTGGAACTCATCAACGAGATAGCTCGTGGGATTCTAAAGCGAGAAGTCTTTTGCCATTTTTCTCCTTCATGATCCGTAGCGGAGATATTGATCAATTAGCGGTAGCCAATCTGGTGAGCCACGAACAAAAACCGCGGAGTGGGGAAGACGCCCACCACGCCCATTTTGTCGTATCGACGTCTTGGATTCGCGATTTACAATCGATAAATTTGTTATCAACGATGCATGAGAGAAACAAAGCATAGGAAATGTTCTCTTTAGAATTTCCCGATTTACCCACTGTGTCAGTTTTGAGTCCGAATTTTGGGACAGCCTTTACATAGTACCTTGCGCTCGTATACAAAAGATGAAAGTCACAGAGCACACGTTTCCTCATTGTACTGACTCTGTTGATGCCCCTTGCTCACGGTTGTTGACATCATACGTACCGAATGTAATCTCAAGCTCTTTAAGAACATTTTATTCGCCGTACGCTCGTCCCTAAAAAGTACTAAATTTATTTTGAGAAAAATACTGAAATCTTTGTGGGAGATGGTTTGTTTATATGGCGTTTATGTTGTTGAAAAGTTGACGATAAAAATTTATATAAAAGTAATGAAATAAAATGACGAATACGGTCGATGTTTCATTTAGAAATCTTTGACATTCATGATTTTGGTTCAAATGCGATTTTTTTCTGAACCTTTGAAAAGATGAGATGTACTAAAAATTATTCACTTTTTCCTGATTTTTTATAAATATATATCAACATATATATGGTGATGCTTTTTTCCGGTCGATGTAAGCGACTCTTATTAATCTTTTCTCAACAGACATTTTTGGGTGACAGTCGATGATTTTACATAGACAACTATTATCCAAATAATTGTGAAATGAGATACAAAGGACTTTAGGCTAGGCTAGCCTTTCAAGATTTGTAAAGTGGCATGCACGACTTTTGGTGGAAATAAAATAAAATATTCAAACGCAAGCACGATCTCATAAAAAACAAGAACGAGAAAGACAAAATTATTTATTATAAATTCACAATTTCACAATTTTCTTTCTCAGTCATTTAAAAAGTTATAGGAGTAACGATGCAAAATGATAATAAAATCAATAATGAAATCGTAATCAAAAGAAAATAAGATAAAATAAAAACCCATTTTGTGACGTGGACGAAAATACCGCGTCAGAATATACATCAATTTTCAGTAGAAAATGAAAATTAATGCTAATATTATTCATCATTTGAAGAAAATCTTATTGATTTTTCGAAAGCAGAATTTCAATGCACAGCATATTGAAATCGCGGACTTCGCCACTGAAACCTTAAACGAAAATTTATCTTCTCGCTAAAGTCAATAAAAGATACAATCTCCAAGCTGATTGGCAGTTATTTATATTTTTTTCTTATCCATTGAAGCTCATTAGAGCTCGGAAAGAATAATTATAGCGTTGCTAGCTAGAGAGAAAATCGGAGCGCTATTTTTTTGTCGTTATTTTAAGTCTACGTGTTTCGACTATGCCTGTATATTCAGCACAATTTTAAATTTCACTAAAGCTTCACACCGTCACGGACACAGACGAAATTTTTATCTTCGCGAGAAATACTTCGCATGTTCACACCCGACGTCTTTTTTCTTCACTTAATCCTCTTTACTTTGCGATAAATCATACAGGCGTCTGCGAAATGATGTTTTTACTTTTACCTTTTATTCACTGGTGTCTCAGAGATTCTCGTGATTTAAGATTTTCATATTGCTCCGGTATTTTAATCAATGTGCTTCGATAAAATTATTTCCACATATAGAGGTCGTACCAAAGACAAACGTTGGTTACCGTGATATAACCAATGACGTTGGTTCATGAGTGAAGTGAGTGAGTCGCGAAGTACAATACCGTTTATCGATTTATCTCCCTTCTGATAATTTATTGAGGGATGTCTTATTGAGTCATCTCTTAGGGAATTTTAATAGATTGAAAAAATCGATATTTCAGTTATAAACATTTTTTTTCAAGTATCACATCTTTAGGCAATCTTCTGAAAATTCCACGGAAAGCATACAAAAATTGATGACATTCCAACCATTGGAAATCGATGCTCCAACTAATCGTCCTTTCACACTATGCGATTTTTCGTGTCAGATAACATTCGTGATGTGCTTTCGTAAAGGGCACGCATGCTGTCTTGCACGAAAAATCGCATAGTTTGAGAACAGCATAAGTATTTAGAGGAGATTTAAAAACTCATAAATTTAGTCTTTTATCGCTTTTTATCAAAACTGCCTTTTTTGCGCGAATATTTTTTTTCATATTGCCAACAAACGGGCGTTATTTTCATCGAAACTTAAGCCTCTTGCAAAAGAAAAAGGAGCATCGTCTACAAGGGACTTTATAATATTTTCTTTAGACTTGCCCCATTTTTTGTCTCTAAATTATATTTCTATACATTTTTCGTTCATGAAATAAGCTTTTCAATACATATTTATTTGTTTAATAAGATACAGTTTTTATGTAAAACATTCGCAAACGCAGAGAAATCGATAAAAAAACTGTTCGATTTAACTTTTTTGCCTTTGAGGGGTTTCACTAGGGTAACAGACCGAGAAACCTTGGTAGGTCAAAAGACGAGGTCAAAAAAGACGCCTCCAAAAAATCGCCTCCGTGCGGTTGACAGACAAATGGCGGTGCATGCCATCTGAAATTAAACGATCAAAGAAATTTAAAAACAACACATAAGTAGCTATTGTTGGCAGTATAACAACTCTATTCATAATTTCTCTATTCTTGAATACGTCTATGGTAAATATTTTTATTTCAAAACATCCCTATTCATAAATATCTCCTTGTTTAAATAACTCTGTGGGTAATAAATTGTATTCTTAAATAACTTTATTCTCAAATATCTCTGTTCAAAAAATATGTGTATTCCGAAAGATCACTATGTTGAAATATCTTTATTCTAAAAAATCTCTATTCATAAATGTGGTCAAAAAATTTCTCTTCAAAAATATCTCTATTCATTGACATCTGCAATCTAAGACAACTCTATTCATGAATATCTCTATGTCAAGATATCTCTCTTCAATTGTCAATTGTTCCACATGAAGAGAGATGTCTTAACATGTCATGTTTTGACATTGACAATCATGAATAGAGTTGTTTCAGATTGCAGATGTCAATGAAGAGAGACTTTTTGAGCACATTTATGAATATAGATATTTTATAATAAAGATATTTCAACATAGTGATCTTTCGAAATACACATATTTATTGAATAGAAATATTTGAGAATAAATTTATTTAAAAATACAGTTTATTACCCACAGTTATTTAAACATAGAGATATTTATGAAATAGAGATGATGGTGTAAGGTAGCGTCCGTGCTCGTTAAGGCGTCTTCTCACTTTGGAAATTTAAAAAAATCGATTTTTTTTTTTTTTAAATTTTGAAAGTACATATCTTCAAAAATGTCATCTCGAAATTTCATAAAGATCGGACGAGTCTAACTACATTTTTTGGCGACCGTTAGGTGACTACCTGAGAGTACCCGGCGATCCCTTTCACGCCGCTCGGACGGTCCCTGTATATCTGACTCTATACAATTGAATAGCCGTGTTCTTTTGTTAATGTAGTACCCCTTGCTTAGGTATATTCTGTTTTCGGGTCTATACTCATGTAATAAGACCTTAACACGTGCATTTTTCAAAAGAAAATCACTCGGCAACGATGCTAAACTGTTATTTCATCAGTCTAATTTGAAACTTCGTAACGGCAACATCTCTGCGCTCAGGATTGTTATAATGGATAAAAAGACTTCGCAACAAAGTGCCACGTGGCGACGTCCAAGTTCGAAATCTAAAAAAAGAAAATTTCGTGGAGTGCTTCCACACCAGTCTGAAGCAGATACGAGTCATGCTAGTGCGAGTGCAGCAAAATTAAAAAAATCGGACGATACAAGTTTCGATGTACACATCGATCCAACGGCTGGATATAGTATTATTCAGTTTTTTCTTGTTTTTTCTACATTACAACAATATGTGAAGTGTAAAGTTTGTAACAAAGATGTTTCTTTTACAAAGTACGGTCAGCGAGGACTCGGTTTCAAAATTTGTGTGACTTGTGATTGCGGAGAAAAATATATTAACTCATGCCCATTAATCTCAACTGGGTACGAAATCAATCGTCGTTTAGTGTACGTTATGCGTTTGATTGGTGTTGGATTGAGTGGTATCAATACGTTTTGTGGGCTCATGGAACTGGGACATGGAATCAATTCCACCGTTTATTATCAAATACTCAATTCGATCGCCATCGCAGTGCAAAGTGTGTTCGATATAGTGACGAGCAAGTCTGTCAAAGAAGAAAAACTGTTGAACGCTCAACACGGAGAACCCGAAGCAGTGAAAAACAATCAGATAGAAACTTTTAAACATCCTCCTGCTCTAGCTGATGATGTTCAAGAGGTTTTGAAACCGATCTATGAAGAACTGACGAAGGACGAGTTACTGGAACGATGCCTCGGAGGAAATACCCAAAATAACAACGAGTGTTTCAACAGCTGTGTCTGGGCAATGGCGCCGAAACACGTTTTTACGGGAAGAAAAACCGTGGAAATTGCTTGCCAAACAGCGGCATGCATTTATAACGAAGGGCTACAACCTGTTTTAAAAATTTTGGAGGTGATGGGTGTCAAACTAGGCCCTATCGCCGTTCAATACGCCGAGAAACGCGACAGTGATCGCGTACGCGTAGGGAACCGCCGCAGCTCTAACGCTTCAAAAGAGACTAGGTCGAGACGAAGGGAAGCTACTTTGGACGAACACACCTTCTACGAAGAATCGGAAGGTCCATTGTATGGAGCAGGCATCGCTGATTAACCCGAGGTAAGGTTTTTTCATGATTTTTCTGCAACCAAAACTTTAAACGCAGTTATCTCAAAACAAGGTTTTTCGGTGCTTTGTTGATGAAATTTCGGAAACTATCCGGCCGATTGTCATGAAATTTGAATGACATATGCTTCATAGTTATGGCTATAGCGCATATCATCAGATTTTTTAAATTTTGATTTTAAGAATTTTTTTTTTACAAAAAACTGCAAAAAAATCGTGGTTTTTTTTTACTTTTTCGAAAAACGTGCGCCATTTTGTTATTTTCGCGAATATCAAAAATCTGATGATATGCGCTATAGCCACTGACATACTGAATCTAAAACAGTTTTATTTTTTTGTTTCAGACGACCCGTCTCGGAGATACCATCAACAAGCCACGACCATAACATTTTTACACGGGTTTTTCAATGCTACTGATGTATTATAATAATTGTTTAAAAAAATAAAATAAAAATTTTTTCATGTACTTGAAAGATGTGTTTATTACATAGGATCCGTTTTATCCCATAATTTTAAGCAAAAATCCTCGAAAAAAAATCGCAAAAACAGCCTATTTTTGAGGCGCTTAAAGTGAGAAGATGCCTTAAGTCGTAGATAGATAGGTAGATCAGAACGCATCCCCATGTGGGCGAAAAATTTTTCCGCCAAAATGAATGTCAGGAGTGATGAAATACGATCAATAATGATAAAATACGAATTTATAAAAAAAAAAAAAAAGCTAAATTTTATTTTTAAGTTTGAGAATTAAATAATCGAAAGCTCCGTTCACACTCTCACTTATTTGACTGAATCAAATCAATTAATTGTTTCCAGTGACCCGTATATTTTCGTTCATTAACCGTGTATATTTTTCTTAATAATTTTAAGAGTCTATTGAAATCGTTATTTCTTTGGTTGAAGCAAATCGAGTTTTTGTTTTCAGTAAGCCGTTCATTTCCCTCTTGTAACTGTGCATTTCTCTAAATAATTTTGTATTTGCTTTTACTAATCATGATACTTTTTTAAACGATATATTTTCATCGAGTTATACTATTATAACAGTCGAGAGTTTTTTCTTTTTCAAAACAATTTTTTTTCTTCTTTACTTGTAATTTTTTCACGGTATACGTCGAATTTTTTTTATTGATATATTTTTTTCAATACACAGTTTTTAGACTTTTTTTAGTTTATTTTTATAAGACCTCTTTGAAAACAATTTTTTGTTTGAATTTTTTTAGTACCGTTGTATCTATAAATATTGTAGTGTTTCGTTATTTCAGGTAATATAGTTTTTTTTATTTCTATAATTTTTTCAATTATTTTCTAATAAATACATAACATACAAAAAATAATAATTCTTTCCTACAACGAATGTATTTATTAATTATTTTTCTTCAATGGTTATATTTATTAATAACACGACACATAATATTTAAACAAAACACAACATAATGCAATATGACAGATAAATTCGACATAACCTAAAATAAAGAAATGGTAGACGAACTCGGTGAAGAAAACGGCGCGCGGCAATTGGAGTGAAATTAGCAGCGCACAACAGTGTAAAGTATTAGTCGATAGTCGAGGACTACCTTATATAGCGATCAATTCGATATGGCAAAATAAGTTTGAATATAAATATCAATAACCTTAGCGAGTTCACAATAGATTTTGACAAACTATGTTCAAGAGCACTATCCGTCACTTATAGAAAGTACAGGCAAAAATTAGTCAAGATAATGTGACCGTTTGAGAGAAAAGTTGCTACAAAGAAATACCTTCCATGAGCCGATCGCAGTGAAACGTATAACTCCAGTCTTTTTGCTCTACGGGCAGTCGGGAGTCAACAAAGATAATAATTCAATCCTCGTAAAAAGTTAAATTAGGACTTTACAAAAAGTTAAGAAATCCCTGTGAAAAAACAGCATAAATGCTGTAAAAAAAGTTGAAATAAGTACATTTCCAAAAAAGTCAATCTTATTAAAAAAAAATCTCACACAAACCAAATCCTGACAAAAAGTTACTAAAATTCACGAAAAGTCGTCCGAATAAAAATCCCTTCCTACAAAAACTCTCTTTAGAGACCAACTCATCATGAAAAGTTATGAAAAACCACCCTCAAAAAAATTATGAAATAAAGTCAAAAGCCACAAATATTCACCAAACAAATCATAATCTCTCAAAAGATGCCAGTTCAAACCTGGCCAAAAATTTGGTTTAAACTTCGGAAAAAGTCAATTACAACTACATATAAAAACATAAATAATCAAATACATTGACACCTAATAATCTCCAATAAAAAATGATTTAATTAATTGAAAATATAGTTATTGTACACAATAAGAACAAAAATAAAATATCAGTATGAAAAAAATTTTCCATACAAACAACAATTTCAAACGAAAAGAATTAGATAGAAAAAAAAATCGTTCGAAGTACTTGGCGAGTTTTCGACCATGAGTGATACAGTACTTGAATTAAGCAAAAAAACTCGCCAAGTACTTCAGCCGAATTTTTTTTTTCAATCTAATTTTTTTCGTTGGAAATATGTTTTCTATCGGAATTTTTTTTTTCATACAGATTTTTTATCTCTGTTACTATTGTACAGAACAACCCCGTGTAAAAAAATTTTAGTTCGCGACGGATCCGCGGCGACTTCACCAAAAAATCCGTTTCAAAATCCGTCTGGTGAAACAATTCTGAACTTTTGGCGTATTTTTTTATTTTCGTAAAATACATTCATAAGCCATTTTCGGCGGACTTTTCGTGGACATTCCAATTTTATCGTAAATATGCTTTCTGGAAAAACGCATTTTCGGTGACTAAATTTTATAAAAAATGGACTTTTAATAGATTTCAAAATCCAGCAAAAGATCGTCTTTAATACATTTTCGTCCGTTATATGTCTTTGAAAGTGACACATTAGTACCTTTTTTAAAATCATGCACTATCGATGATCTTTTAACAAAAAATAAAAGAGATCAACCAGAACTTAATATATCTACGATGTACTAGTAAATTTTAAGGCTAATTTGGTAGATACTTTGCGATATATCGAAATTTATCGCAAATATGATTTTTGGGTCATTGTATTGCGGTGACCGATTTTAAAATTCATTGAACACGGATTATCCATAAATTTTTAAATCCAACAAAAAATCGTCTTCCGTACCATTTTAGTCCTATGTATGTATTTGAAAGTGCCTCGAATGTACATTTTTTTAATTCCGTACTTTTGATAAATTCATGGATAGTCCATTTTTAATAAATTTTAAAATCATCTAAAATTAATGTCGTAAGACAAGATCTATCAAATTATTGTTCGGCATCCTATGAATTATGAATATTTTTTAAATCTTGGTAGGGATCTCTTTATGTATCATAAAAGGTTATCCAAAGTACAGAGTTGAAAAAATGTACTTTCGGGACACTTTCAAAGACATACAAAGGACTAAAATGGCACGAAAGACGATCTTTTGCTGGATTTTGAAATTCGTAGATGGTCCGCTTCCGATGAATTTTAAGATCATCGAGATACAATGCCCCAAAAATCATATTTGCGATAAACTTCGATATACCGCAAAGTATCTACCAAATTAGCCTTAAAATTTACTAGCACATTGTGGATATATTGAGTTCTGGTTGATCTCTTTTATGCTTTGTTAAAAGATCATCGATAGTACATGATTTAAAAAAAGATACTAGTGTGTCACTTTCAAAGGCATTTAACTGACGAAAATGTTTTAGAGACGATCTTTTGCTGGACTTTGCAATCTAAAGGTAGATCGGTGACGGCTACGTGATCTTTGCAGTACCTATTATAGACCAAAGTTTGCAAATGCAAAATTGTCTTTGAAATTATAATTTTATTATTTTCGAAATATAAACAGCCGAGAATGGATATTTTTATATGATTTTATTGTTCAAAAAATATTTACTAATTGAAATTTGACGAGCGTTTTACAATCCATTTACAAGTGGATTGTAAAACGTGTTATGGCCGTTACTGTCATCTGCCGAAACTATCAGTTTTGTTTATAACCTATATAGAGTATTTACACAAATGAATTACGCAACGACAGAGATTTTGTCAGTTTACCTATTACCATTAATTATATCGATATTTATCAAATACGATAAAAACATTCAAGAACAAGAAAGAAAAACACAGTCAAATTGGCAAACTGTCACGTCTGAAGGCATGTTCTAGCAGACGTTGAATACAGAGTTGCTAGGCGCTCCCGCGCTCTATCCCGTGTCATTCTGGTGAAAATCTCAATTATCTTACAACAAATAATTTCTTATTTTTCAGTCGATTTTTAACGGTAACGTCCAAAAACCCAAGCACTTTTATATTCAGGAATATTCGCGGAATACAGTGATCAATTTTTTATTACGAAATCTTGGAAGTACCAAATGTAAAAATTCAATAAGTCTTGACGTGCATACGATTTTTCTATGCTCATAGGGATAAATGTCTGGAAACAGTCGATTTTTATGAATTAATTACTTTTATGAATTAATTACATCTCGCATTTATGTGTAACTATAAAAATTATTAGTCCTTCATCTTGGATAGCTCAAATTCACCGATCTACCTTAAAAGTCGATTTTTTATGAAATTCAGAGTCACCGAAAATGCATTTTTCCAAAAAGGATATTTACGATAAAATTAGAATGTCCACGAAAAGTCCGCCGAAAATGGCTTGTGAACGTATTTTATGAAAATGAAAAAATACGTCAAAAGTTCAAGATTGTTTCACCAGACGGATTTTGAAACGGATTTTTTGATGAAGTCGCCGCAGATCCGTCACGGACTAAATTTTTTTTACACGGGACTGTATGTCCAATTAATTGAAGAATTTTTTGTTAGAGATTAATAGGTGTCTATGATTTTGACTATTAATGCTTTTATAGTTCTAATTTAATAAATGACTTTTTGTGAAGTCCAAACCTAATTTTTGGCCAGGTTTGATCTGGAATATTTTAAGAAATTGTGATTTATTTGGTAAATTTTTGTGGGTGTTGACTTTATTTCATAATTTCATAATTTTATAATTTTATTTCATAATTAATAATAATATTATAATAATAATAATAATAATAATAATAATAATATAATAATAAAATAAATTTTAATATTTTAATATAATTTTAATATTTTAAATTTTAATATTATAAATTTTAATATAATTTTATGATGTTATTATGGTGTTAAAGGTCATGCGCCACCATAATATTACATATTACACCATTGCCAAGTGATAACAGATATGGAAAAAGAATTTGGAGCCATTTTGGGGTGGAGCCCCACTTCTGCATAATTACCATAATTTCTTTGAAGGTGGTTTTTCATAACCTTTCATGATGCAAGTTGGTATTTAGAGGGGGTTTGCGGGAAGAGATTTTTAGTCGGATCCATATTAACTGCATCAATACAGTTAATAATCCGTTAAGAGAGCGTCTGATAAATGAAAATGCGCTGAAATTTTGGACTCGAAATTCGGCCCTGAACTTATTTCCAACATTGGTCATTTATGGTGGAACACCATTCATACACATCGCAATAAATACAGTCTTGTTCAAAAGTATTAGGCACCCTGTAATTGTTCGATCCGCACAAAAAGTGGAATATCTCGGTCAAAAATGTCGTAGCTCAATTTAGCAAACAGAGTTTTCAAGCGGACAAATCCAGTTTCATTTTGCCTTTTTAAATTAATTAATGCGATTTTTTTTGTATCCGGTACGTAATTTTGAAAATGGCTGTTTTTGGTGATTTTCTTATCTTGTAAAATCGGGTGGTGGGCTCCTAAAGAATAGTAAACTGACTTTTTGGTAAAAAAAACTTAAAAAGGATATCTCCAACTTCAATTTGGTTTTTGGAAAAAAAAATTGCAATTTTTTTTCACAGAATTATTTAGTTTTTTCCGAAAAAAAGCAGGTTTCCGAAAAAACAGGCGACGTACCTCGAAAACTATGGAGTTTGAAATATTTTATGTAAAAAGTAAGAAGTTGCACTTTGTTATTTTGGATTCGTTAAAAAAAAAATAGATTTTTACTTAATTTTGATTTGATTTGAGATTTTACTTGAGAAATAATAAATAAATAATAATAATAAATAATAAATAAATGTAATGCGTAACTCATGTAAATATGATTTTTAGTATTTTTTGTCAAAAATCGTCAATCTGTAAAAATTGTTCGAACGATAAACATAAAAGCGTAAAATATTATCGGTATTTCTAAACGGGAAAATGATATTTATTAGTGTTAAAAAAATTCCGAAAAAATATGAGCTTAGTCTCGCTCAACATCTATGAAATTCAAATTATGTTCGAACAATGGAATACCCAGACTTAGGGTACTTTATGTCCAGAAAGGGTGGCTGCCGTACTTAAGGTCGAATCGAAGGTGGTCCAACAAAACATTGGTAAAATTTTTTTAAAAAGTCATCATAGGATAAGTGTAAATATTTATATTTCATTCTCGTTTATATTATTATCTAATAAAACAAAAGTTCGAATAAGAATTCTAGAAAAATGCTAATGCGTTAAAAATTCAATAATATACCTTTTTCTCCTCTTGATATTTTGATTAGAACTTTTTAGTTTTTAAGTTACACCAATAAATTAATGAGACGAATCGTCGATTTTTAACCAGAAATAGCGATACAAAGAAATTTCAAAAAAAAATCTAAATTTTTTTTTAATGTATCCAGAATAACATAATGCAATTTCTTACTTCTTACACAAAATATTTCAAGCCCCATAATTTTCGAGGTACGCCGCCTTTTCGGAAACCTGCCTTTTTTCGGACAAAACTAAATAATTCTGTGAAAAAAATAGTAATTTTTTTTTCCAAACACCAAATTGAAGCTGGAGATATCCTTTTCAAGGTTTTCTGACCAAAAAGTTTGTTTACTATTTTTTAAAAGCCCACCGCCCGATTTTACAAGATAAGAAAATCACAAAAACAGCCATTTTCAAAATTACGTACCGGGTGCAAAAAAGATTGCAATTTTTTTCTTTCAAAAACCAAATTGAAGCTGGAGATATCTTTTTTTAAGATTTTCTGACCAAAAAATCTGTTTAGTATTCTTTAGGAGCCCACCACCCGATTTTACAAGATAAAAAAATCACAAAAACAGCCATTTTCAAAATTGCGTACCGGGTGCAAAAAAAATCGCATAAATGAATAAAAAAAGCAAAATGAAGCTGAATTTATCCGCTTTAAAATCTCGTTTGCTAAATTGGGTTACGATATTTTGTGATCGAGATATTCGACTTTTTGTGCGGATCGAACAATTACGGGTGCCTAATACTTTTGAGCAAGGCTGTATATATATATGAAAAGCAACAATACGATCATATACTACTGTCAAAGAATAAGTTATATCGAAGACAACAAAAGAGAAAGAAGGGAAAAAAGAGAGAAGGTCACGAAGGAATAAACTGTGTAGGTATGTTTCTTTGAGAGAAACTTGAAAAGGAACCTCAGGCGTACGGAAGTCATTCAATATAAAGGTCTTTCATCCCTCTCGTATTATACAGAGCAAAGTTATAAGATACATGATACCTTGTCTTTGCACTCTTTAAAGTTTTGTACTTTCTGCGAAATTCTTACTACACTAACAAGAAAAAACTAATGAAATAACGATAATATCATAGAGTCATAATAAAGTTGCTTTCAGAATGAGGACAAAAAAAGATCGAAATAATATTCTTCGAGTTAGAAACCAACGCGACATTCACGAACGAATCCTCGGCGATATTACTAGGTGATATATTGAAAAATATATTTTTAATTAATTACGAGCCGTAGGGTTTACGGAAATATTCCATGATTTGGATATTTTTTTAATTCTGTTTTTTGCACACCGAACAAATATTTTTTTTGCATCATTTCCAACTAAAATTATTTGCTTAATTTATTTCCCATCACTGAAAGAATAATAGAAGCGAAAACTATCGTGAGAACCATAGGAATGGAGGGAAAACACGAAATTCTTCAGATCATTATTGACCGAAATAAAACTGTTGAGTTCATTAAACATTTCTAACGTTAAGTGAAAAATGGCATGTAAATGACATGGGAGTGAAATTCATATACATCTAAAAATAATCAAGCCAAAAAAATAGTGTTTTTTTACTGAGTGTCATACATAATTATTCCCGGCTATCACCGTGAAAAATTCCTCACCGTAAAATTACTTTGCAATTCTTTCTGTACCTTCGAAATTTATTTTACGTTTAATAGAAATTTTTGCGATTGTGTTTGTTTGTTTACAGGGCGTACAGCATTAGGGCCAATAATTCGTGACGAGAGGAGTAACGGTAACGTGACGGATGGTGATGACGAGCTACTCGAATCTTTAGTTAAAACAGCGACTAAAACACCGACTACGAGAACGACGCCCCGTGAACGCAAGAGGACGAGACACGCCGACCGTAAGTCTTGTAAGTGCGATCCCCGCACCCTGCACGCAACCTGGCCGCACATATAATCACGACAACCGAATTTAAAATTCATTGAAATAAAAGATTTCATTTTAATGAGAAAAAAGATATTAAAAAAATGTTTATTTTATGATAATATTACATCAATTTGAATTTCATTAAAATAATATTTCTCGATTGTCCAATGGATCGTGACTTATGTAGTTCTTTGAATAAATCTTGCTCTATGTATGTTCTCGATAAATGCTCAAGGTACAAAGCGTTATTATTTCCTTAACAGGAATAACGTGTTTTTTCATTCTCGTACTTATTTTTCCTGGCTTCGGGTAGTTCGCAAAATAGAGCCTGCATTTAATATACGTTTTCTTTTTAAATATATATGTATATGCTACATTTTATACTCACACATACATTTGGGCTCAAAGGTATACTACGTAGTCCCATAAAATCGCTTGAGGCCAGGTAGTAAAGATTGCTACCTTTTTTATCTTCATGGCTTTCGGAAATTGATTTTCTCTCACATCTACTAGATTTTTCTCACTATGTAATGATCTCACGAACATCACAGGAGCTCTGCCATTTTTCTTGGGATAATGCACGGAAATAGCCAAAAATTCACGCAATTTAGAGCCACGAAAAAAAGTTGAGCGTACAAAGCAGTAAAATACCGAAAAAAAACTAAATCTGAAAAATTGCATTCCGCGATAAACTTTAATTCAGTTAGATTTGAAATTGTTTTTGAATGCTGTTGGAGAGAGCGAAGAAATCATTGGGGATTGAAAGAAAAATGCGCTAATGAATAATTAATTAAAAGCTCTCTAATGGTAATAAATTGAAATTTGCTCTTGTTATAATTTAAAAATTTGGAGAACTACAGAACTTGATGAGCCCGAAAGAAAATTTTGTTATGACAAAATACAAAAAAAAAAATTAAAATAAAGAAACAGAGGAATAAAAAGTTTGAGGTGCAAACTCGCGAAGAAAAGATCGAGCAACGTTCTCAACGTTTTATACGTTCTGTCTAAACGTTTCTCTGCTTCGTTTCTGAAGCACCGGATGTTTCGACGGTGGAACACGTCTCTGCCTCTCTTTCTTTGTCTTACGGAAGTTGATGGACACGTCCGGATTCAATACTCTGGTGATTCGTTCCTCGCGTTCTAGGACTGTCTTTTTGATTTCTTTTTTTTGCATTTCTATTTTCAATTGATCTTCTATGGTGTGTAAAATATTCCTGGCTCTAAAAGTCTGACACGCGTCTCTCAACGTAATCTTCTTGGACACAGGGAGGGGAGAGAGAGAGAGAGAGAGAGAGAGAGAGAGAGAGAGAGAGAGAGAGAGAGAGAGAGACGGAGAGTGGTGAACGGATCGATGCTTTTACGTTCTACTGTACTGAATTATTGATTAATCTCCAGAGTTACAATAATCCTGGGATTCATTGCGTGTAACGTTGATTTATGCCCATACGTATGAACCATAAATAAGCTAAAACATTTTTTAAAATTGAAACTAATCGAAAAATATTTCATGGGAAAGAGTTGATAAAATAATATTTGGTGTTCATCAACACCAAATATCATTTTCATTTATAAAAGAAATAAAAACGATGTAGATCGAAAGTGATTAAAATTTGTGGGTTCTCTTTTTTGATAAACTTACATCATTTTTTAATGAAATAATTTTATAAAAACTACTCATTTCATTTAGTGAAAAATCCCAACAAAAGCGGCTGAGAATTTGTAACAATAATCAATGAGTCCTCGGAGTCGAAAAATAATGATTTCTATCGAGACGAAAAAACGGTCTAATAATAAAGCGGTACAATAAGGTGACGTTGTGAAAAAGGGTGCGATGATGGTTCTTTCAAGTAATATTTTACAATTATGGTGGCAGTTTTTTTTTTCATTATTCTATGGTGACGGAAGCCTCAGCTTGTGCGTTACGATTTTCTGTCTTATAGTTAAACGATCACGCACTCGGGAGAACAACACTACGCCGGAAGGGTATCAACCTTGAAGGGGTTGCATTCCCTCATCGTGGTCGTGTCTCTCACGACCTCGAAAAATACACAGTGAAATAGATTAATACAAAATGATAAAAGGTTCGGGCTTTTTTTTATCATTGGTTGAATTTTCACACGATTTTGGCATGGCATACTGACATACTTGCTTTCGTATATTAAATATTTAATTCATCATTTAATGTATCATATTTAACACATTTTATTAATTTTAATGAAATAACGATGTTTGGTACATATTTTTCCAGGCAAAATATAATTCATCAGTTTTTTTATTCTAACCGATTCGACAAAGATCTAAGAATATTCAGGCATCATTGAGCTATTACGAACTTTTCTTGTCAGTTATAATTATTTCAAAAAGAAGAAAAATTTTGAAGAAAAAAATGTTCGATAAGAATTTTGTTCATTTTTCTGAAAATGCGTAAACCCAGGATTTTTTCTTTTTTTTTTAGCTCCGCTTTTTGAATATTCGATAATGCGGTATTTGGAAAGTTTTCGTTCGATACTTCTTAAATGCAATGTTGAATATTTTTACTGAAGCATATTGAGAATTCGCGATTTTGTAATGTATTTGTTGGTATTCAAAAAAAGGAAACATTCTAAAGACACCGAAAATTCTGAAGCCACACTCGCACGATGGAAAAAAAAACTTGTCTGTTTATTAGTTGATAACCTTTTGGCATTATTTTTTATATTAAAAATCAGTCTACATATCATGTTGGGATGTCTGAATACTTTCAACTTTTTGTTGAATCATAAACATCTAAATCCCTAAACAATCCTTAAACATCCTAAAATTAGTAATTTTTAATTAAAACTCTTTTTTTCGCCTATTATCCAATTCCACAATTTGTCTTCAATTGTCCTGTCTCCATAAAAGTTTGGCTTTTTATTTGACCATTGCGCAAATATTGTACGTTGACCTTTCCAGAGCGTTTATCAAAACTTGGTCAGTGTGGTTTCGGTTTCGCGGTCGAACGTGTACAATTGTTCGTCTCAAATTTCGAAATGAACTATCGTAGTCCAGAGACAAAGGTAGCTGAATTATTCGTGAAATTGTACATGTTCACACGCATAAATATCAGATATTTGGAATTAAATGTGCTTGACTTTTGTAAATTGTGCCTACTATCAAAAACTACTTTGGGTTTTAAAAATCATTCGTATTTTCATTTTATAAATAATAATTTTTTGAATAAAGTACTATTAGCTCAATAATCAATTGATAAATTATCATATTGTGGTTCCCCACATTATTCTAACTTTGGTAGAACAAAAAAGTGGATCAAAATTTGGAATGTGCGTCACAATAACGTTTTTCTATGAGCAATAAGCATTCGACAACCTTGTGCTGTTATTTAGGAGCTAGCTCGCTTCATTTACTGACGAAGTTCTTTATTTCTTTGTTTTAGTAATTCTGAAAAAATCCACAAAGTTTATACACTGAGTCAACAAGTATTATAACTTATCACGTTTCTCTGGTGTCGAGAGATTACTCAAACAATACACGGGGTTTTCAGAAACCTCGAGTAAACACATTCAGACGATATGAGTTTCTTTGTTTTTTTTTCCCCTCCCAACATTCCGAGAAGTGCGTGCATGCCTAATGGTTAGTTGGTCGGCGAATTTGGTACCGAGAACGCGTGTTCGCTGATGTTCGTATAAAGGAATTACGTGTTTGTAAATAATCGGGTTTTTTGGGTGTTTATACCACACGAAATAATCGGAAACAAATAAATAATTTGTGTTCTTGTAATTTTTACGTGAATTAGTTTTGGTGTAAACAATATCAGTTTGAAAGTTGAACCTTGATTTCCAATCGAGATTTTCGTTTTAGGTAAGTGTTAACGATCCATTTTGAAATGGAAGAAATTCTTAAATTTTGAAACTAGCAAATGTGGCGAAATTAGCAAGATAATTCGTGTTCATTTTTTCGAGTTACTTGTAGGAACATGCCAAAATTTGACACTGAATCAGAATAGTAACTCATACGATTCATGTCCTCTGTACGATTTACTGATTAGATTTAAAAAATGTTGACTTGTAAGTGTTATGCAAATTTATCACAAATATCGTTCATCTCCACGGTTTAATATTTTTTCGAACACCAATTTACGATTTATATAGTTTTAAAACACTCGGTATTTGATTACAATTTTTCCACAAGTTTGTTCAATCTTTTATGGACTGATTTTTTGGCCATGATCGTTAGGTCGATATTTTTGTTGATTTATGGAAGTTGAACTTCGCGAAATTGGGTATCATATCGAAGAACGAGACGATATAAGAAAGAGATCGATAATTATTGCCATTTGGGAGTTGGTACGGTATGTCGAAATTGTATGCGTATATGTATAGCCGAAAAGCTCTTGCGGTGAAGTCGTTTTTCATGATATTGGCGTGACCCGGAATCGGCGTAGCGATTTGTCAAGTCCTTAGCCTCGTTCCGGCACATTGATTTTGCAATCGAGTGTGCTATCGCTCGTATGTTTACGTTAGACGCTTATACGTATACACATTGAGATATAATATGTGTGTGTGTGTGTATGTGTTTCGCTCGATTGCCTCGTAAACGTTACTCTCATTACGTGATGTTTCAAACGAGCTTTTGGTTCATGATTAAACTAAAGTTTGCAACCTCCTAAACCCCAAGAGCTATTTGAAGCTATTCTCAAGGTGTATTAAATAAAGATTATTTCACAAACGGTGTACACAAGAGTATATCTGTAATTCTAAAAAATAAAAAGATCAATAATCGGTCTTATAAAGGTCGAAAACGTCAACGAATCAGAATATCATTTGCAACAATATTACACATTCTGTTTACTTTCACGTAGAACCAGTGATCACAATCATCGTAAATATAAAATAATTGTGCAAATAATGCAGATATTATCGATCGAATTCTGCTTGGAGAGCGGTATCCCGAATAAATATAAACTAATTATATGCCGTATCACTGTAATTCACATAGCTGCATAATGAAAAAGGCTTTTAATTGGCAAAAAGTTATACGAATAACCTTCCCCGTTATCCAAAGTCATTACCATTTTACGATTAAACATCAATGTCTAATGGTCAGCAGTTAAATATGAAATTGGCCACAAACAGCTCAGTGGTCACAAATGATACATTTACCCGACATACAAATATGAAAACCGGGGAAGATTTTTACGATATTCTGATTTCTTGTAAAACAGTAGTTTGTACACTTGATATCCATATGAATGTACCTCGATCGTCAGTGTTTGCTCGAATTTCAGAAATACTCAGCAGTTTGAGGTTTATACGAGACACTTACCGGAAAGAGATAAAGTTTGTGACATCCGACTAAGACGTAAGCTCACTTACTCGTAGGACGAAATTTATTCACACGTACAGGCTGTCATGAAATTCGTGCAGTAACGATACAAGATAGAGAAGTTTTTAAATTGTGAAAAAAAAACTTTCTACTCATTTTTATCTCTGATGCATCGTTGAAGAGACATTGAGTAATTAGAAATGGAGAATCCAATGTGCCAAAAGTGAGGCGATTTATTTATGCTTGGATTTATTCTCTGAGCTGAAGATTTTGGGCTATGCTTTTCTTTCATGATGCACAGGATTGGTTATCTCTAATTAATTACCCGCTCGTCAAGACATTGGAGAAAAAAATAGACAAAAAGATTTTTCGTTTCAGATCTTCCCGATCCACTCGGGGAATAGCGATGAAAATTAGATAGCTTTTCATAAATGCATTGAAAAATTGATAAAAGTAGATAAGAAAAATATGGTTTGTGTTATTAGGCTTCAGTGAGGACTGAGGCAGCTGTGCATTAAAATTAATGGCACCACGTATTTCTTTTTTTACTATGAATGGTTGTCATTGAACTGAATTAAACAATAATATCAAATGAAGGTAGACAAATAAATAAAAAATATGTTAAAAAAAATATATATTCCTAAACCAAATATCTGATATTGAGCGGGGATTAAAATTAATTTTGTTCACGGAGAAAAGTGTTCTCCGGTAATTCTCTCATTTTTACAGATCGTTCCTTCAAATTGGAGTGCTGCTATTTCATTATGCGTCTGTAACCACTAGTAAAGCTATTCGATAGTAGCACGTTAAAATCGAAATAGTTGAGTATCCGATATGAAGCGATTACTGCATACTCGGTTTCGCTCTCATAGTTTGCGAATCTTGAGTGCGATTTCTGAGACGCTGGGTATACACAGGATTCTACATATCGAGATCTCGTAAAATAGTTAGAAAGTAGTTGAGCGAGTTAAAGGAGGAAAACTTTGTACGGTAAAATCGCGATAAAGCGTTTTGGATATATTGAGAAGTTGATAATGGAAGAGTAAAGCGAAGAACATTTAGGATTGTCTGAGACAAGTTGCCGCCCGAGATCGTTGTATATGAGCGATCCAGCGCAGGCTAGAATTTACTAAAGATCATGGTCGAGGCTTCCCCAACTACGCGTCATCAGGAAGCGACGTTTCGGAGGAAATTTCGTCCCTGCAACTAAAGTAAACGAGGAGTCTTAGCTCTGTTTGTAGAAAAGAAAAAGACAAGTTTCGGTCGCTTAACCACATTTTCCTTACCTATTCGTTCTTCAAACGTTTTCTCTTTAATTTGTCACTCTTAATAAGTTTCAGTGGATTAAGTGCTCTTAATCCACTAAGTAAGTTTCAGATATTTCTAAGTGAAAAGTTATAGAAGTTTCTTTTTAACGAATTTCCAGGAGATTTTTAAATTTCTATTGTTTACAAATTCAGATTTTGTGCTCGTTTAATAAAGTTCCGCAGACGTTAAAAGATTTTTATTAAATTTCTATGACAACTCTTGATCTAAAATTTGATTGTGCAGCATTTTTTTTAGTTAACGTTTCACATCTCTTGGGATAAATAATAAATAAATTGGTATGAATAATAAATAAATATATTTTTGAGAAGAATAATAAATAAATACTTATAAAAATATGCCCTAAATCTATAGTATGTCAAAATGATCTATTACTATTTGTTATTCTATTATTATTATTTTTTTGACCTAACAGAGTGAACTGTACAATAAAAAAGCGATTAGCAAGGCAACATTCGTTGGTTTTCTGACAAAAGAAAAAAAAACACAATCGTAAAATATTATTATGATATACACGATATATAATTGTGTATAGAATGACATTAAATTTCGAGTGAATCGGTTGAGTAATTTTCACGATATTTCTTGTACTAGTTGAAAAATGTCGTTTCGAGAAAATTTTACTATAGAACAGATTCCACTACTCCTACGAAAAAAAAAATGATCCGAGTTATGCTGCCTCAGCGCACATTATGTTTATTTCCAAAATTCTGACTCAATTATCGTCAGACTTTATTGAAATAAAAAAAAAATCAATGTATAGACAGATAGCACCGATTTTATCCTCCTTTTCCTCCTCTTACCCCCTGCTCCTCTTCCGCCTTCGATAAACATTCCAATTCATTTTTTAAAATGTTTCAGCAATGTTCTATCGTATGAAATGAATGATTAAATATATTGAATCAGAATTTTCTATGGTTTGAAACGAACATCGCAATGACTTTCGTAATAACGATTATTTTCTCCCACCCATCGTAATTTCTCCTTAATCCGCTGGAGTATCTCGCAAGAGGAGAAAACACGTGTACATATGCATGAAGTGGTAATCTACTAATTAACTGTGATCCTAGTCGAATCCCAGCCTTGGTTCGTTTACTCTTGTTCTCTCTCCGTCTCTTGCTTTTGAAGCATCTGCTGTGAATCCGAGGCACAACTAACTCTGAATAATTTTACATTCTTTGTCGAAATTCGTGCAGATCGCTCGTGTAGCAATTGAGCTTACAGCTGTTAGAAATTTGTATGTACAAAGATTTGTATGTACGAAGATTGGCATTTTGAGAAATGGCTCTGCCTTAATATTGCACTTTTTTTACGTTTTTTCTGTTTAGGCCTGTTTGATTTTCAACCCATTACACGAATGTTTGCTTGAAGCCTGCAGCACAAAACATAACAATCAATCCCACGAAACTAAATGATTATTTCTAGCTTTTCAACGTAACGAATATTGTTGCAGTACGTAGAACGCTGAAGAACGGTCTCTCGGAAGAGGAGAAGAAACACATTGCCGCACACATCAAGGGCTACTAACTGTGATAAACTTGCCCGGATCTACTAGCAATTTAAAAAAAAATAACAAATCCAACGAACAAGGTAGACGATAATTGCGAAAGAAGTTGATATTTTTTCGCTCGACATTAAATCGAAAGAAAACTATACAAAATGGAGATTTGATCGATTTCGATCTCACGTCCCACAATTTGAACTGCTTAAGCTGACCTTAGTGACTTGAAACCATGTTGCCTTAGAATTTTTCAATTTTACGATCGATTTGCTCGATTAATCATTTTTGCATCAGCGTAATTTAATTACATCGATTCTATTTCTTTTTAGCGCTTCAGAAAATTTGCTGATTTTAAATCCAATTTGAATCTACGAGTGAGACAGATGGCTTTTTGAAAAAAAAAAAAAAAAAAAAAATTGGTTTTTGGTTTGTAGCGTAAAATATTGACGGCAATCGATCGATCGATTTTCGATCAAATTCATGATTTCAAAACAAATCGGGACTCTGTGATAAGCGAAATATTTAAAAGTAAAAATGAGATATGCGAATTAATCTTCTAAAATAAGTATGAAAAAAAACGGTACCCCCTTCGGCTTCACCGTAGTCGGTCAAAAAACAATAAAATTAATTTTTAACATCTTAAATTGGATTGATCACTTTCAATACCTTTCACGACCTTTGAAATTAATCAAAATGATTAATTTCTCTCTGACTTAACTAAAGTGCGTTGGTCATTATAATAAATAAATAAAAAAGAGCAATCCAGATGTAAACATGTATTAAATAATCTTATAAAAAATCGAAAAAATTGATCGTTCCGTCAAAATTACCTTGTTGTTCGAGCCTTCCATCTAAAATGTAGAAAAAATCTTAAATTGTCTCGAAACGTTTGCATTATCACATAAACAGAAGCAGAAAGAGGAGAAAAGAAATCGAGAAATCGATAGACTATGTACGATTACTGTGAAAATGTTTTCATGAAATAAAAAAAAATGATGATATAAACATCGATTATTGTGTACTTTTTATTTCGACGAAGTTGAGACTTGGTAAAAGTTGAAAAATTGTTTCTCAGGCCCGTTAGGTAGGATCCTAAACTAGGATTTTTATGTTTTTATTATCATTTTTGTAGGTATCATTCAAAAAATGTTGACGGTTGAAAAAAAATAAAATTTTGATTCATTTCATCGTACGTTTGAGGGTATGAAAAAAAAACTCAAGAAGACATTTTTATTAACAAACTGTGCTCGAGAACACATTGATTTATTTATTGACCTTCGTCCAACTTTAACAACATACAATATAATGTAGTAATAAAACGTATTCAGTTTATCGATAATAATGATAGCGACGGGAACGTCCTTCATTCACTGCTTCATTCACTTTCGAGTGTTTTATTTTTAAGTTTAATCCTTGAGTCCATTAAAAAACAATAAAAATTTTAGTCGTCATGTGACTCCATGTTTGCATTTGGAGATTATATTGATGTTTTCCTTAATTTTAATCCTCTACCAGCACACAAGGGATCTGAAGGCACAGTTAAAATTTCAATTTGTGGTATCGTGCCAAATAGAGAAGACTGCTGTTCGTTTCTCCTCCCTAAAAACACTTGGTAGTCTATTGGAAAATATAGGAGACAGATTAAAAAGTGATTCTAATTTTTGCCGATTATTTAAAAGCCCGAAATACGCTAGAGCCTTGGTCCGCTCCTCAAATCCCCGGTGTGCCGATGGGAGGTTTGTAAAAATGGTGTCCTGGCGGAGAATTAAAAAAATGATTTAATGCGAGGGTAACGAAAGAGGGCCTATGTTAGCTGCGAAGCTTAGTAGCTTCGCTAATGCGAAGGAACGTAAGAATCCAAAGTATCGTTATGATGAAGGAGTTCTGATATGGGAAATAGGATGGCTGTCATTGATTCATCCATTGATTTTCAAATTTTCATACAAAAATGAAGAAAAGAACGTCACTTTTGCTCGGGCTAAAAACGGCACTTTTTTTATCAACTAGATGGGCGATATAAAGGGATTCTAAATTTTTTATTTTCACCTTGAGAGTTTTTTGTAATTGCGTTGACAGTTTTTGGGCATTTATGACACATATCATAGATTATTTCAGTTGAATTTAATTCAAGTATATTCTGAGAATGTACTCGAAAGCTGTTCTCATTTACAGCTATTGATAATTGTTGAATAGCACAGTGAAATAATGGAGATGTAACTTGATTTTTCTTCCGTATGGAAAAGATGGAAAATACAGTTTTGTCTCAGATTGATGTGGAACGCTGGAAGCCTTTTTCGACTTCTCTTGGTTGCCTTGATGTTTCTTCCCCTACTGTACAGAATGTATCGCTTATTTTCAGTGTTATCCTTCAAACGCACTTTTCTTCAGCTTGTCCATATTTTCAAAATGTTCGTTTCCCGAAGTGGTAAACAAACAAAAATTGACAGATTTCACTAAAACGAGAAGCAACGCTTCTCTGTCGTTGAGCGATTATCAAGGATCGAAACTTTCGTAAAACTCCATGGTCAAGTTGCTCAATATGTTTTCAAATTGTTTTTCGTTTTGTTTTGTTATTTTTTGTTCTTTTTCCAAAGGAGAAAGGATTCAGTGGGATGGAGACACGTTCAACGAGGATTTGACCTCACTCGCGGTAGGAAGACGAAGTGATCCAAGTAAGCAGCTCACAATTCGTCGTGTTTTGGTCCACTGAACTCGCTGTGCGAGATAAAACCATTTTTGTCAATATCCTCTTGCTGGAATATCTCCTCGACTAACTTGTCGTTAGCTTTTAGCATCTTTTTCACATCTTCGCTATCACTCGCGCTTGATTCCTCAGCCTCTACCATTTGCTTTCTCAGATACTCGCTCACCTAATGCAGGACAGAAGAACAAAAAACTTAACAAAATCTGTATGCATGGTGACAAGAAATGGTGTTATGATTGATTAAAAATGTTATAATTGATTTGGATTTTTAATGACAGGGATTTGCAGCGTTGTAATGAAAAAGAATAGAAACTTTTATGCTTCAAACAATATCGCGAACGATTTTTATTTTCCGTTCGTCAAATAAAAATTTTTAAATTTCAAATTTTTTGTTATCAACTTTTGTAAATAATACAGGAATTCTTGAGTATCCTGAATGGTACAATTATTCTCATTCACCGTTACTGTGAATAATCATTTTAGCATCGTTTCTCATTATTTTCCTCTTCGTTCGAACGTTGCGTCATTCTAATTGAAAATAATATACAAGTGATCGTTCCTTTAATTCCAGACTCTTGGCTATTTAATTTTTTTTTTTAAATTGTATTGATTTTTTTTTTCACTGTGTTAAAACTTCGTTATGATTTAATTTAATTCATTCCTCATTATGAACTTTAGTAAACGCTATGCGGAATTGATTCTTCCTTATTTATTTATTTTTCTTTTCATCCGAATGTTCCCTCACTCGACCTACTGGAAAAGAATACATGTGATCGTTCCTTTAATTCTAGACTCTTGGGTATTTTTCAATAAACTGATCGATTCATTTTGTTACTATATTGTAACTTCCTTTATAGATTAAAAAAAGTTGCCTCTCTGTAAATTACCAGCACCAAGACGCCCCGAATAAAGGAATGAAAAAAGATATCTTGCCATTGTCCTCACCTCCTCGCGAGACAGCATGTTGTCTTTGTCAGCATCGATTTCTTTAAAAACGTTGGCTGTTGGTGGCGAATCGCTTATGTTGATGAGTTCCACATCGAAGAGTAAAGTTGCTCCTGAAATCGTATAAAAGTTTTAACTAAATATGTTTTCAGCATAATTCGAAAAATTAAATATCAAATAAAAATAATGAATCAGGCTTTCAAGAACTGAATTACAAAGAATATCAAAAGCAGCTCAAACTAATTTTCTTAAAGAATCCTGTTAGATTCGATAAAGCAATACCGAAATAAAATGTTTCGGGTTCGTATAATATACAATTTATCAAGCATACAACCAGATATATTTTTTAAATTAAAAAATGTTGATATTTCGTGAAAGGTTTCGTTTTTTCATTCAATCTCTCATCGAAATGACAAATCGCAAGCAATGAATATTAACAGTTTTTTTCTGCAGGCCGGTAATAACGAATCAAAGTCTATTAGAATTGATTAAAATTCAAAAGGTATCCACCTGGATAAATTGTCAAAATAAAATTTTTTCACGCAGCACCAAGATTTTTTATTTTTGCTATTTTTCATCGAAATAAAAAATGGAAACAATGAAAGTTGGTGGATTTCTTTATTGTTAGGATAACGAGAACGTATTAAAGTCAATTAGATTCGGTCGAAATTTAACAGATATGCATGTACCTGAATATATAAAAAAAAAAAAATACGAAGTGTTTATCCTATGCGAAGAGATTTTGTTTTTTAATAACTGGCCTTTTGTCGAACGAAAAATGTCAAGAATCAAGAATTGATGATATTTTTCCACAATAGAGTGAAAGAAAATCAATAGCAGCGAAACTTGAGACCTTCAATGAATTATCGGAAAAAAAATCCTGGTGATATTTTCTCTGCGAATTAAATCTGCTAGTAGTACTGTACGATAGGACCGCGAAAGTTCATCTACGTCAAGAGGATGAGAGTGATCGACGAAAAATGAAAAAAAAACTACACTTCGAATGCGCCGGCTGATTGGCCGAAACCCGATAAAAATCCAATACGTCCAATACGACATTTCTGATCGTTGTCGTTGTCGTCGTTGCCGATCTGGACAGTTCTATTCTTTGATCCTCTAGCACACCTACGCTTAGTCCTTTTTATCAGACTATATGTATATACATATACAAAATGCATTGGCTACTATGAAATCTCGAGTGAGACATAAAACTTTACACGAAACAATCGTCTTTCTCCAAATAATAAATGGACTTCTTCATCAAACTTGATTACCTATTTGATTTGATGGGTAAATATAAAATAATGTCTATTATGAAGCCAGCTGCGTAGTTTCACAAGTTGACAATTTCTTTTTACTATTACATTACGTTTTAAATATCAAAATACAATTTGGTATTATTAAATGGGCCTTAAGTTCAAATGAAATTATTTTTTTCTGTATTACGTCACATTCCATGTGGAAAATTATTAGGACAGTCCGAAATAAATTTGGGGTCCGTAAGGACCGAAATGTGGATTCCCTACTAGGGGCTTCCACGCCACAGCCAAACAAGGCCCTAGAAGGGGAATAACAGAGTTGGTTGAGTTTACAAGAAAAAGCTTCAGTGAGGAAACTTATTGAGGACCCGGACGGGCATTGTCAAGGTAGCCTTAAGTTTATCGCCCTAATACTGCCAGGCCAGAACCTGATCGACAAATGTGAGGTTCGCCAGAATTATTAAAAAATGATGCGTTTGAGTTAAATTTTTGAAGATCTAGTCCGTCTTCATCAGAGTAGCTCTCATTAAAATAAATTGCAATATTTAATGTCAAAACTGATGTGGGTTCCTCCGATTGGACGAAAAATCTGAATCTGCTTTTTTATTTCAATTCACAAACAAACGTGTTTGTTTAAGCAATAAAGCTTATTTTTGCAATATCAAATAAGTTTAGTTATTTATAAACAATTATAAATAATTATTTAATAATAAATAAATGATAAATAATAATTATTATTACATATTAATAAAAAAATATAAATCATAATGAAATTTATTATTACATTAATCATATAACAATAAGTATTAGTCTATGTATTTTTTATTAACAATGCAATTCATTATTGTTTATACTTGATATTATTGTTATTGTTAATTGAAATTTAATTTTATTGCGACTATTTCTCTCTTACTTTGAGAACTCTGTCACTTATAGATTCATTAAATATACTATGTAATAAAAGCGATTCAAAGATGTTGTGACGTCAGACAACCGGCATATTCGCCTATATAAGAGTGCGATAGGGCTCGCGCTGGCGTTTTCTTTTAATAGTTGGCGTCGAGCCGCTACCGCGTCTCTTGATGTACATGACGCATATCTGTAGCATATGTTACATTTTTGAATCAAAATTTCTCAACTAGATAATAGTGTAATGGGTAGCGTGCGTGCGCGTTGGGTCAAAGATGATTAGGTAGGTTGGATCGAATCCCGGTGTGGGTAAGAAAAATTTTACGCACAAGTTGATACCTGGAGTAATGCAAATACTGAAATAAAATGAACTATGATCAGATATGCAATTCTTATCATAAAATAAATATTTTTGTTAACATTTAGTTTTGCTAGGGTTCCAATAGGGCTTCCTTTAAAGGTCCCAACCTTTTTGCCCGGTTGGGCTCTCGTTGACGAAGTGCGACCGGTCCGCAAGGGACCTTTTGGACTTCCATATTGGGGCCCTAACAGAGTAAGGGAAAAATAATCAGGGCCTAGCTAAGATTCTAACTAAATTTCCACACGGGATATTACCTGTCAGTATAATTTGTGATTTCATTTTATAAAATTAGCGCTTTTCACTGATAGCGCCGCAAATACAATGTAATATTTACTTATCTTTAAAGTTACTGAAAGCTACGTTATCGAAAATTCAAAATTTGTGATATTTTCTATCGATTTTGTTGAAGATTTTTTGATTTTTTATCAAAGATAAGATATTAAATTCGCGCTTTTCGCCGATAATGCCGCATACAATGTAACATTTAGTTATACTTAAAGCTACTAAAAGCTACGTTATCTAAAACTCAAAATTTATGATATTTTCTATCGATTTTGTTGAAGATTTTTTATGAAAGATAGATCCGTCATATTAATATCATTACGGTACGATAACATCATATGATTGATTACGATATTAATATCATATGATTGTTTTTTTAACATTGTTCGGTTATTACTATTATTCAAAGTAAGGAAGGGGAATGAAAATGAAAAACGCCGTAATAATGGAACTTAACATGAGAGCGAATATAAATAGTTTTTGAAGCAGTCATGAATAATTTGATGAATAAGTACCTAATTGAATTTATGTACCTTAAAATATTCCAGTTTTTCTTTTGATCCGCACGCAAAGCCTTTCAGGAGATGGAATAAAAATAGCGATATCAAAAATGCGATGTAAGAGTGTTTCAATTTTTATTTTCTACCTGCACCAGGTACCATTTCCTTAAAAATTAGCTGTAAGACCATTTTCTGAGGTAAAAATGATCTTCAACAATGAAATAGATCGTAAATATGAGGTTTAAACGGTCGCCGAAATTTATGGATCGCGTGTTTGGATGTCTACTAGTTGTCAGAAATACATGTATACTTTCATACACACATGGTATCATGTACCGGAACAAGAGAAATTATTGATTTCAGAGCATTTGCGTTGAAACTAGAAATATCGATACTCCTCGGGGACGGGATATGGCGAAGGGGTGAGTAAAAAAGAGGGTTCCGGAGTGGGCAGAAGGAAGTGTAGGGGGCAGAGGTATACCAATGTCCGGAGGGCTAATGAACTACGTCCACGAATCGGTACATTAATTATGGATGGTCCCGGTTGCGATTAAATGCCCGCTAATGAAATATGGTGCTTAATTATTCACTGTTTGAACGAGTAAAATTGATATCGGTACTCGTACTCAATGTGTTTCTCCGATAACGCGTTTCGCTACATGCTTGACGTAGAATTCCATAATATTCGGTGTGCACATAGTGATCATAGCTATGGGTCACGATTAGAAGATAAAATGACGCGAACGGCAATATCCTATTTGTAAAACTGCGCGTATTACGACTTTTCGTGCGGTAATGCTCGATCTACGGTTCGAATCGTACGGTCCAGTTATGACGATTCGAGGTGGAAGAGGCTAAAATGAAGAGCTCTTCGTTGAAACGTTGCCTGAAATTATTGCACTTTATCTACACATATTAATATACATATTTGTAGTTCACGCATATGGCCGTATGAAAATTGGACAATGACCACGAAGTCCCATGTAAGCTTCCAGCTATATTCTCTGTTTCTCTTTGTCCCTATATGGTTTTGTTGGTATCCGATTAAAGATTTTCATAAGCATACCCTCAATTCGGATGAGGACCAGATAGGATTATCCGAAGTAAGGTATTTCTTTTAAGGTCCTGATGATGTCGATGCGTGGATGACCTGGTCGGGGTATACTCGATGAGTCCACCTTAAACGTACGTGTGGAGTGTGGTTTGTAAGGTACGTGAGGTTTTGTAAGGTTATACCCGAGGATCGTGTGCCTCATGAGCTTTAAGAGTGGGCCCACCGACATCATATGGATAATCTTACATTATCCCGATAATGCCCTTAGGGGTTCAGTATGGACCACCTAGTTCAGTTCGATCAAGCTTTTCGTTTCAGCCCCTGCGTGGCACAGAGTTGAGGCTATATCCTCACATGCGCATCGACCCGCGGGTGGGCATTAATTGCGAGATCTGAAACAATTGATTTGCCCTGACCAATTCTAAACAAGTAATCGGTCATGAGTATTTGTACTTATATTAGCGCATACTGCACCTTGCCCCATGGAGGATGCAGTTTCGTGAATAATACTTCAATATTGAACAATTATTCAAGAAATTGAGAACAATATATAATATTCTAGAAGAGATGAGCCAGTAAGTGAAATAAATGGTCATTCAAACTAGACTCTAGTTATTATAACTAGATCTATAATAATAGGAATAGTGATCTAGTTTATTACATCATTATTCCACTTATTAGTGATCTAGTTTGCTAGATTAATGATCTAGTTCATTAGATCATTATTGCTATTATTAACAATTTAGTTTCCTAGATCATCATTCCTATTATTAATGATTTAGGTTACAAGATCATTAATACGAATTTTACGGGGTTGAGGAGTTTAAATCCGCACAAAATATTGTTTATTAAACAAATCAAATTTTATTTTTATCAAACAAATTTAATTATGATTTATTTCGACGATTTATCACAGACGTCGATTTTTACGACGATACTTTTTTGGACCATGCTCTTTGCGCTCACGCCGCAGCTGTGGCTATCAATTTGAAACTAAGCGGCAATGTATGGTTGATTTTACGAGGTATACAAAAACGAAATAAAAGGTGCAGGAATGTATACATTTTACGTTGATCAAGCCTGAAACGTCCTGTAGAGGGAAAAAATGTTGCGCCAGTTTCAAACAGGTTCAGTATACGAGAAAACGTTGAGTACGATGGATTCTGGTGCACGTACACATCCTCATATACTCCATGGAGGTTGAACCATTCAATTTGATGGTCGTCGGTGTGCCACCGTGGCTTTATCGGAATTCTGTCCAATTGCATTTTTGACTTCGAATTTGCGCGTCTCCTAACTATTCCCTTTGTCCTCCGGTCCTTCTTTTTTTTGCCCCCGGCCCATACTTCTCTCTCTCTCTCTCTCTCTCTCTCTCTCTCTTCTCTCTCTCTCTCTCTCTCTCTCTCTCTGCGACCATTTTTCTCCATTTCTCTCGGCCATACAACGTGTAAAACGTACGAACATAGAATGGGTCTCACGGGTGATTTCAAAAGTGATGACCTCTCAGCTATCGAGATAGAGTTAGAAGAGGAGAGAAAGCACTACCGACCCAATTGTTCCCGCGATACCCTCTAATCGCGTACAACCTTCAATTTTGCTCTTATATCTATATGTGTACATATATGTATGAAAAAATATATAGATACATAGAAAATCAAGAGACTCGGTAGTCTCGGGATAAGTACATTGACAGCTCTGTCATCTGCTGGCCCGAGGCTCGCCGAATCTATATTATCTCGAAACAAGGCGATTCGCGGTGGTGGGGGTAAATATTTTATGACATTTTCGCTAATTGTAGAGTCTAGGAGGTATTTGACGGCTTGAAAAGCGAACTTTTGACTAATTGAGCGATGCTCTTTCGATTGAGTCTAAAATCAGCACGATTGGTTGCGTAACTGCTGAGAAAAAACTTTGCACAGGCTTAGGATTATGCTCGATTCTACTACATTCAAGAATTTGACGTGTCTGTATATGCGCGTGTGTTGATAAATGGCAAGTGCGAATTTGTGTATATTAAAGTTATTTCGATGTTCAGTAGAAAAAAAGTGTTACGCATTGAATTTATACGATAAAATTATACGTGCGTCAAAAATATTTATAAATGTTTTGATTACACAGCTGCGAGAAAAATAAGTTCGTTAACCTATAACTTCCAATTTTCTTTTTAATCAGAAATTTTATTTCTTAATAAGGCAAGAACACGCAAATATTGTATATATGTTGATGAATTCAAATAAACAACCGAAAACTTTAATCAAATGAATGTGTGCTAATTAGGTTTATTGTGTCATCATTATTTTAATAAGTTGTCATATTTTTCTTTATTCAGTTTGGTTGTCTTTCGGTCCTTTTTTTTATCTGATTGGTACGCATACCAAGATCAAGGATCCATTCCAAGTTTCATCATTTTATTGGACAATATCTGTGCTGTGTATTTCTACTTCTTCGTTTTGATTGCGGCAACATGAATTGAAAAATTTGTTACAAAAAGTAATTTCTTGCCCATTTATGGATGGGATAAAAATGTCTGTCATTGTGACGCAATGGGTACATCCGAACTTTAAGACATTTTGTGGCCCAGTGTATGCTACGTTATTTTCCGCTTCGGTTGTGGCATAATAAATTCAAAAAATTGTTTCAAAAAGTCTTCGGGTGATCTTTTTCTGATGATATCAAAATTTGTATCATTGAGATGCAGCAGGCACCTAAAAAGTTTGACAACATTATGAAGTGGCATGTATGCTAAGTATTTCTATTTTTTGTCTGTGATTGTGGCATTATTAATTGAAAAATTCATTACAAAAAGTCTTCGGCTGCTCATTTATTGATGCGATCAAAATTTTTGTCTGCGAATCGCTATGGAGACATCCAAAATTTCTGAATTTTGTTAGGCCCTATGTGCACTATGTTCTTTCACTTTTCTTCTTTAGGTGTGTCACAATAAATTTCAAAAAGTTGTTTCAGGAAGTCTTCAGTTGCTCTTTTTCTGATAGTATCAAAATTTGTATCATTGGAATGCAATGGATACCTGCATTCCAATTTGAAATTTTTTTTTGGAATTTCTGTAAATTTTGAAATTTCTGTAAAGCGGCATGTGTGCCAAGTATTTCCACTTTCGGCTCTGACTGTGGCATATGGATTGTAAAATTTGTTACAAAAGTCTTTAGCTGCTCATTTCCGAATAGGATCGAAATTGCTGTCTTCGAAACCGATTGGATACATCGAAAATTTTTGAATTCTGTTGGGCTTGTAGAGCACTATGTTTTTTTGCTTCCCCTCTTTAGTTCTGGTATAATAAATTCAAAAAGTTGTTTCACAAAGTCTTCGGGTGGGCTGCAGCGGATACCTGCAAACTTTGAAAATTTTGTGAAGCGACATGTGTGCTAAGTATTTCCACTTCTCATCTTTAATTGTGGTATTATGAAATTAAAAAAATTGTTACAAAAAGTCGTCGGATGCACATTTTTGGATGGGATAAAAATTTCTGGCTTCAGAACGCAGCGGATATATCTAAAATTTTTCAATTTTGTTGGACTAAATGAGCGTCATGTCTTTTCACTCTCCCGCATTAATTTTGGCAAAATAAATCAAAAAAATTTGTTTCAGAAAGTATTTGGGTGCTCTTTTTCCGATAATATCAATATATGTATCATTGGCATGCAGCGGATGCCTACAAACTTTGAAAATTTCGTGAAGCGACACGTGTGCAAAGTATTTTCCATGTTAGGCTCCGATTTGGCATCATAAATTGAAACATTTTTATTTAAAAAGTTTCCTTCTATGGTCGCTCAGGTTCGGATGGCATCGAAATTTGTTCGGAGCTAATGCAACTGATACAACTATACTCATTCCATTCTCTGAATAACTCACTCCATTTTCTTGGGCAGAATCCTGGTTTGAATTTGTCTACTTCGTTCAATATGTTGTTTCGAAGTACCCATAACATACTATTTGATCTTTTTGAAATTCAATTAGAATATGAGAATAACTGTCACCTCTGATACTCATGGTATTGACTTCTTCAATGGCATTGCTAAATATCATGTTAATATATTATATTGGTTGTGGCATAATGAATTCAAAAAGTGGTTTCAAAAAGCCTTCGGGTCCTCTTTTTTTATTAGTATCAAAATTTGTATCATGGGAATGTAGCCAATACCTACAAACTTTTAACATTTTGTGAAGCGACATGTGCGCCTAGTATTTCCACTTTCTGTCTCTGATTGTGGCATTATAAATTGAAAAATTTATTATAAAAAGTCTTACGCTGCTTATTTTTGGATGGGATTAAAATTTCTGTCCTCAGAACGGAATAGATACATCCAAATTTTCTGAACTTTATTGGACCTAAAGTGCACTATGTTTTTTCACTTTTCCACTTTAGTTGTGGCATAATAAATTTAAAAAGTTGTTTGAGAAAGTCTTTGGGTGCTCTTCTTCTGATAGTATCAAAATTTGTATCATTGGAATGTAGCCGATATCTACAAACTTTGAACATTTTGTGAAGAGGAGACATGTGTGCTAAGTATTTCCACTTTTTAGCTCTGATTATGGCATTATAAATTGGAAAAGTTTTATTCTAAAAGTTTTCCTCTGCGGTCGCTCTGGTTTTAATGCTATCAAAATTTGCTCAAAGCTAATGTGACTAATACAACTAAATTCATTTCATTCTCTTGGGTACGATCCTGGTCTGAGTGTGTCCGATTTGTTCAATATATTGTTTTGGAGTTCCCATAACATACTATTTGAACTTTTCTATATTCAATTAGAATATTGAAATAGTTGTAACTTTTTGTTTTCATGGTAGTAACTTCTTCAACGGTATTGAAAAATAATCATGATTCCACCTTGTTAACCCTTTAGCTGCCATTGTCGCAAATTTGCTACATTTACTTTGACCCCATCGGTGAACCCGTAAAGACGATATAGCGGACAGGCTAGTTTACAGTGCCATCAATCTATGCTAGATAGACCTCCAGGTGCCGGGATAACTTGAAATTCAAACGTAAACATATAAATTATATTAATATGCTGACAATGTTGTCGTGAAAATTTACGCCGCTTGCATCTGCTGTCGTTTTCGTCCAAAAAAGTCAGTAAATGGACATTTTTGAAATATTTTTTGATAGAATTGTGCAAAAGAAGCTTGACTGGACGAACTATGCTTTGAAAATACTTGATTGAATTAGAATAATACTTTGAAATAATAATGTGAAACCGTCAATGTAGCAAATTTGCTCTAGTCCGAAAATACTATTTCCCGGGTCCTTATCGACAAAATTATGGTTGGACATTCATATTCAGCCCTTTTTCACCCATACTACCAGAGGGAATAATTTTGAGCCATCCAGAAATAGGCGTGACCGTTAAAGGGTTAATAAAAATAAGAATGAAAAAATGCGTGAACTTTTTTCACAATAGATTCGATATGTTTTCTCTAAACATACGTGAAACTGGTTTTTTATTTTATCATTAATCAAAAATGAAAAGTTTCGAAAAAAATCTTCGAAAAAATTTTTTATCAACAAGCTGAAATAAGCGTAATATTTTTTAAAACAAATCTACAAATATAACAAGGAGACACTGCTATTAAATACATATGTTTATTTGATAAACACATATTCAAATAGCTACAAATTGTATGGAAAAGTTCTGACTGCTCTAATCTTGCCCTCAAAAGCTTTGTAAATTTTTGTATCAGACTCCCAGTTCCCGACTTATTTTAGCCTGATTCCAGAAGGGTAAATCGATATGTCAAAAAAATTTGACTGGCTCGAGAATAAAAAAAATTATCAAATTGAAAATTTCAAAACACGTGTCCCTTTATTTTATGGAGAAAAAACCTGACTCGAAGTAGAAGGGGTCAGGATTTGGAAATGAAAAAGCGATAATTTCCCAATATAACCTTTTTCTAATCTATATAAAGCGAGATGTTTGAAAAAAACGAGAAAAAACGAATCATATCATGCATAAAAATCCCCCTCGGGGAAAAAACCTGGAAAAGTACATTTGTTGACCCCCGTTTCCATATTTTTCCACGAATATACATACACTGCAATAACCTTTTCTTGCAAAAATCCCTGAGAAAATCAAATCCTATCAAAAAGTAAGAAAAGTGACCACTCTCAAAAAATGTATCAAATAAATTCAAATCACACAAAACAAAATGAATTAATCCTCGCGAAAAGCTAAGGTTGGGTTTCGCAAAAAGTTATAAAATAAATTGAGCTATACTAAAATATATGTTGCCAAGTACGGGAGGCTTTATCGCATGACATAAAATCTTCACATAATGTTGTATGTTGATAGCGAAAAGAATCAAGTTCGAAAATGCAGTTGTTTTACCAACCAGAATGAAAATAAAAACTCTGTATCAATAAGAGTCCTAAGGAAAAAAAGATTGCAAACGAAAAAAAATTAGATGAAAAAGAATTTCAGCCGCAGTACTTGGCGAGGTTGTCACCATAACCGATACATTATGTGAATTAAGTGAAAAAAAACATTCGTCAAGTACTTCACCCGAATTTTTTTTTAATCTAATTTTTTTCTATGTTTTATAAAACAATTTGTAAGCCAAGGATGATGCATCATATACTTCCGTCATTTCATCTTTGAAAGAATAATAATTCTGAGACTCCTTCTGACAATAAAGTTAAATATAATTATCTATTTATAGCTTAGACCGAAATTGCTGATATCCTCGCTGCCTTTTCGCCCCTGAATGACTTATTCTAATACACAACTTGAAAGCTAATGGTAAAGTATTTAATTTTCTGAATTTTTGCCTTGGGGAAAAACTAGTACTTGAGGTCTTTTCTATAACACCTTCCTGCCAAACTATAATCGAATAATAACCTATCAACGAATTACTAACATCTCGAAAATACTTCGAGTCTGTAGTTAACTCTTTTGAAAACACTATAACTTTTTTTCTTATCAGAGAAACGAAACGCTCCTATATATAAACAACCTCAATAACCATGAATTTATGGTAGAAAATCTGTCTCATTCTCTTATGTCGAATTAGTAGTGTGAACAGTACTGATTCCTGTCATTGAAATAATAAATCGATGATGTAATGATGCAAACACGTTGTAAGTTTTTTTGTTATATACAGACTCTATTGGAGTCTATATAAAGCGAAATATATGAAAATATTGTAGAAAAAAGAAGTGATATCAAATAGCAAAAATCCCCTCCCGGGGGAAAAGAACCTGGACAAGTACATTGGTGATCCCTCGTTTCCCCATGATATCACAAAAAATCCAAAACGCCACTTAATTTTTTTTTTTAATGTTTACTAATGTTATTCATATCTCGGTGGGAAACCAACCATACAGATCACGAAATATCCGGCCAAAAAACCAGACTTCACAATAAATCTTACTTTGAATATATTTCCACAGAACAAAACAGGAATCAAAACATTAAAAAATCAGCGTTATCAAGATGAGAAAAATACCACTTATAATTGGTGTGTAAGAAGTATCAATAGTCTAGAAAAAAAAAATGAAAAAAGGTCACCATCTAAGTTACGTGCAGCAGTAAAATTTATGATATCAGTACTAGGACAAGTAATTCTTTGGTGACTGAGAAGATATCAACATGGACGTACCGGCAATATCTCCTAAGTCAAGTATCTACTTTTGTTTTGGCTATGGCGCGACCAATGTTGCCAAATAGTATTTACTTATATGACCTAATGAAACAACATTGCCTGCGCCGTGGCTAAAACAACGAAAAACAAGCAGGAACAGGAAGTGTCACATAAGATCCCGTGCTTTATTTGTAATGTTAAAAAAAAACTTTAATTTATGTCCGTACATGATAGCACAGTTTTGTTTGATTGGTAATAATTTGATGAACGTTCAACACCGTACGTTCAGCGTATACGCCCAGAGTACTTGTACGGCTCATAACTTTTTATTAAAATTGCTGATTCCAGTAAAAATCAGGGGTCTCTCTCAAAAGTCAAGGGTCATAAGTACGCACTTTTTCATTGTTGGTATAGTCTTATTTAATTTTTATTTTTGTATGATAAATCCCGCATAACGGTTTAAATTTTCTTTTTCAAAACATAAAGGGCTATTTTGATAGCTGGCGCCCAAGAACGTCAAAATGAATCGAACGGAGGGGGATTATTTTGTGTGAAATTTGCGTAATCTTAAAACTTTGGATACAAATTTGACGGTGCATCCGTAGCCTGCATTGATCTTTTGACCATTCACCAGTGGTTACTTAGGTCTTCTACACTGAAAAAAAAAATAAAGTATTGCCAACTACGCGATGAGGTTGGACGAATTTCATTGCGCCAATGGACATATTACGTTTAGTTAATCACCCGGTGGTTGATCCATTGAAAGTCATATCGTTGAGACAACTACGCCACAATTTTGTCGCTAAATTTTAATTTATTTGAGTTGAGTCTATTTCATGTGATACAACCGCAATAAATGGTTACATTGAGAAAAAACAAATCTTGAGATACAGAATTGATTGAATTTGAAATAATCACATGGAGGTTAAGTTGTATACAGTTTGTCCGTGATTTGATAAAATAATAGCATCGAATAAACTTCTCTGCGAGAATTGAATTCAATGACACCATAGATCAACGGAATATAATTTGTAATTAAGCTAATTACCTAGTAGTAATTTGGATGAAATCTTTTGTTACTATTCAAACAAATAAACCTTTTGCTAAAGCTACTAAAATTTCGTTGCGCAAACAATAAGTTTTGTTTAATACGAATTATATATATTGTAACCGGACAGCTTTATTCCCTGGCTGGATTTCTGGTGTGGCAGAAATCCGCTAGAGAGCCACGGGCAGAGCGCTCTCGCGTGAGCGTCGCACCGCCCGTGTGCCCATAAAGCTCCGACGTTGAATCGTTATATCGTTAAATAATGATCACTGCGACCGATGGTCGTCGAGAATACCCGAACCCTTGTTTTATGAGGTATTAAGGCTTATCGTACAATGAAAGTACTCTGATATGAAAATGTTTTGCCACCTAATTATGTTAGGATAGGCGCTCTTACGAGAGAGCAAAAAATCGATTAATCGTATTTACTATTGAAAGTCGCAAAATATAAAATCAAAAATATCAAATAAAAAATATTCCAAAAAATATATATATCAAAAAAGTTTCAAATATTTCTTTACAGTCCTTTCAAAATCATAATTGTTCAGTACAATCACTGTACGTTTTAATTATACAATGCAATTCATTTAATCCAAACATTATTGATAAAATTGACTGAAATACTTTTCCACATTTTCCGAGCAATGCCATGATACTATTTCAAATATTTATTGAATTTTATTAAAAAAGTGTTTTGGTTCTATTGAATATTTAAAGTTTTAGCTCAAATTGCGGGCGTAGTTGGCTCAACAAAATACCTTCAACTACGCGCGGAGGTTGCGTCAACTACGCCATTGGTTTCGCCATATCCAACCTCGGGGCGTAGTTGAGTCAACTACGCCTCCATTCTCAGCACTATGCCTTTTTTTAGGGTACTAATAAATAGTATCTTTCCAAAGTATAACTTTCATTGCTGGTAATAGTAGTTTTTGAAAGTATGATACGCTACATTGCTGGCAATGGTTTACTGAGTCGTATCTTCAGAAATTTCATAACTGACTGCACCTTATGTTAATATAATTTTATGATGACTACGAACACCATTTTATTCCGATTAAATCGACGTCGAATGTATGATACAAGGCCATTCTGAAATTCGCATTGATTTTCTTATAAATTTCTGACGGCGAAAAGCAACGCATGCAACGAAAAGCACCTGGAATTTGATTTTCACTTGAATGGGCAATTTCAATAAAAAGTTATGGGCCGGACAAGTACTCTGTGCATATACGCTCAACGTATGGTGATGAACGTTCATCAAATTATTACCAATCAAACAAAACTGTGCTATCATGTACGGACATGAATTAAAGTTTTTTTTAACATTACAAAAGCACGGGATCTTATGTGACACTTCCTGTTCCTGCTTGTTTTTCGTTGTTTTAGCCACGGCGCAGGCAATGTTGTTTCATTAGGTCATATAAGTAAATACTATTTGGCAACATTGGTCGCGCCATAGCCAAAACAAAAGTAGCTACTCGACTTAAGAGATCCCAGAAGCAATGCATCAACTGCATGCCCTACGTTGCCGGTACGTCCATGTTGATATCTTCTCAGTCACCAAAGAAATACTTGTCCTAGTACTGGTATCATAAATTTTACTGCTGCACGTAACTTAGATGGTGACCTTTTTTTATTTTTTTCTAGACTATTGATACTTCTTACACACCAATTATAAATGGTATTTTTCTCATCTTGATAACGCTGATTTTTTAATGTTTTGATTCCTGTTTTGTTCTGTGGAAATAAATTCAAAGTAACACTTATTGTGAAGTCTGGTTTTTTGGCCGGATATTTCGTGATCTACATGGTTGGTTTCCCTCCGAGATATGAATAAAATTGGTAATTATTAAAAAAAAAAACAAATTTAAGTGGGGTTTTGGATTTTTTATGATATTATAGGGAAACGAGGGACCACCAATGTACTTGTCCAGGTTTTTTTTCCCCGGGAGAGGATTTTTGCTATTTGTGTACATATATCGCGAAAAAAATAGAGGCCGTATGTACAAATATGTTCTATGTGCATTGGAACAGAAGAGATGGGCGCAAAAAAGTAATATAGAATTCTCAATTGTGAGATCGAACGATTGTAGTCCCAGATAATGGTCGCTAATTGGTTCATTCGCTGAACTCACATATCTCCCGATATCGCCTAGACATTGTAGACACACTGCGACTATTGAATTTTTTCCCCAGAGTAAAAACGTTTGTCGACTGCTGATATTGTTGGTCCGGGGTTCAATTTATGAATTTTTACAAATCTCATGTTACATCGACAGCTTTTATCAAATCTAACTTCACTCTTTTGCCAGTGTAATTTTTTTGATAGGATTTATATATATTTGTATATTTTCCAGTAGATATTATTCGATGACTCACCTCCTGGAATGACATTCCCAGCTCCTCGCTCTCCATATCCAAGCTCCGGCGGAATCGTCAGTTTCCTCTTCTCACTGACGCACATGTCGACGAGTCCCTGATCCCAGCCCTTGATCACCTGTCCAACACCCAACTGGAAAGTGAAAGGTTGATCCCGGTCGAAACTGTTAAAAAAAAAACAAATGTTTTTTATCAACCTTTTGTTTTTCCTTTTCGTATAGAATATATTCACGTAATTACTTTGCTAATATTCCGTTCAACATAAATTTCATTTTAAAATAAAATTCACGTCATATTCATATTATATATTCTAATAGCTCTTTTTTTCCTTTGTAAATGGTATTTGGTTTTGGATAGATTTCGTTTCATTCAACCGGGGCTTCTACGTAAATCAAAAGCGGTCTCGGTTTGCTCGAGAGCTATATATCTTCATGCTCAAAGGTGAGTATTATAGTGAGGAATATGCATTTCTGCGAGCGGGCTTTTGGTACGTGTGAGAAATCGTACGCCCCTTCGAACCTTTAATAGGGTCTCTGAAGGCTCCATGTGAATGTCTCCGTGCGGTATCATGAACCACTACCGTGTCTTGTTTCTTTCAATACGGTGTGAATATGGTGAATCTGGTACACTCACGTTCAAAACAGGATTTATTGATGAAAACAATATTGTTTCGTAGCTACATATATTTATTTGAATCCAGGTTTCGTGCATGAACAACATTTTTCGTTCATCATTGAAAAAAGTTACAATAATTACCGACAACTTGTACATTTTTCAATTGAAGTGACATATTCGTTTGAGTAAATGAAAAATGAATCGACATAGATGCCTTTTGGAAAAGAGCATCGAAATGTTTTTCAAACGTTTCTAACTAACAATTGTACATTTCTTGAGGCGAGCCGAATCCTGTAAGTATAAATGCTGCAGGATCAGTAATGCCCTATTGAGAGGATATAAGATCGTGCATGTTGAGTAATGGCGCAGTGAGTGGGGCGATGTTTAAGGGAGCGAGGGAGAGAGAGAAAAGGACTGAGCAGTGAGAATATTCTAACACCTACGTGCGAAGGCGAACGAGCCTGGCTGTTTAATTATTTAATTAACAACCGTACAGTTTACGAGGAAGAGAACCTTCTTGCCATTGCCAGAATGCTCGTGTGTCTATGTACGTGTGAAAGTGCACGTGTGATTACTGCCACAAGGGGGTTCGTAACTCCGTTGAGTTTACTGTCCCAACAGCAAGGAAACCGTATTTCAACATCCGCTGTGAGCAATGGCTCGGAAGGCCTACAGCAATTTCACCCAAAGAACCCACGGGGGCGCATCCCTTCCTTCGACTTATACATACAATTTATAGGTCATTCCGTGCTCAGTCGACCAACAATCCAATTCGATAATCAGCTTCAATATGGTCCATTATTTTTTACTGCTCTTCCACTCAACGATAATAAATGAGAAGCATCGTTCTTGCTACGCAAGTTTTTATGTAATAAATTACTTGTCTACAGGAAGAAACACTATTTTCATATGAGGTCGAATTTAGTGATTACAATTCAACCGGATTCTCTAAGACAAACTTCTTTTCTCGATTTCATAAATATATTTTCAAAAATATTCATGAAAATGTAGAAATATTGACGCTTAAAAATATAAGGAATTGATGTTATAATAAAGAATTTAATATATATATATATATATATATATATATATATATATATATATATATATATATATATATATTGTTAACTTCCAAACGCTAATATAATTCTGTAGAATAAATTGATAGTGATATATAATTTGTGATCTCTTCTTTTATCCTTTTTATTTTTAATTTATTTTAAGAATTTAACGATTGTTTTGGAAAGATCCACCGTAAAAAATAATACCGAATAAATAATTTACACAATTCTATTTTACAAAAATACTTATTAAGATAATAATTAATAAAAAATCATTTATTTTTGCAGTAAAAAACAATGAAAAGTAATGAATGAAAATGTCATTGGGGTCAGATCGAAAAATCGTTTCACTTTATATGGAAAATCCCATACACACACACACACACACACACACACACACACACACACACACACACACACACACACACACACACACACACACACGTGCACACTTATACATATCCAATCTCATCTCCGTTTCTCATCCGCAATTCTCTTATTTTCTGTACCATATCTCTTGCACCTTTTTGCCTCTCGACTGTCCAACGCAATCGAGCCCTCGTATTTTATTGAAACGCTCTTCGCGAGCGGCTATCTTTCTTGACTGTGCTCTCGAATTATATGGAGTTGTAGCGTCTCTTAAAATTCTATATACATTGCTGCGAGATCTCCGTATAGAGAAAAGAAAACTACTAGTGAAAGCATTTTGGAAGTCGTACAAATCAGAAAATTTTCTTCCAAACTGCAAAGAGACTTTTCAGGTATTAATCTTACACGACTGCATTTAATGATTTTGTTTGTTTTACAAAATGAAAAATATGAACCATCGACTTGGCAAATAAGTAAGTGAAGAAAAAAATTCGGCTGGAAACTTGACATTTTTTTTTTTTTACAAAAATATATTTCATACAGATGCCCTGGTAGTAGGACATTATTTTTTGGAGTAAAAAAAATTCTCGTTCCATATAACGCGGGATGAGATATGAGATAAAAGATCCTCACGTTTCTCTTGACGTGAAGGGAAAAGAGAGATCGCAGGCATGACGTGTTTTTTGAATAAAGGAATCAACTTGCGCTCCTTTTGTCGTGTGACCAAAGAAAGAAATGGCAAAGTAGAAAAAAAAAACAATTGCTCTGGGACTCCACGTTGCACCCGTGTGAAAATAAAAAATGTCACAGTTTCATTCCTAATGTTCCGACCAAACGACGCGTGTCTCTTTCTCTTTCTCCTGACTCAAGAAAATGTATAGCACATTCTTCGCGAGATCGTCTCTCTGACGCTTCTTGGAGAGGAAAGATCTCGCCCTCGTCTCTCAGTACTCAAGACACTCTTAAATATTTTGCGTGGAGTGTGTATAACTGTTGTACTTTGTCCTGCGATGTAAGGGTGATTTGAAAAATTCAAAAGATCTTCCCGACTCATCCTTTCTCCCCCCCCCCTCGCTCTCTCTCTCCCTCTCTCCCTCTCTCCCTCTCCCTCTCTCTCTCTCTCTCTCTCTCTCTCTCTCTCTCTCTCTCTCTCTCTCTTTGTTTCCTTCATTTTTAAACGAATGGATGTTACATTTTTGTCTGAGCTATTGCAAGAAACGTATAACTTTTGTTCTCAGCCATAATCGTGATCTTTTATTGGATATATACAAAATCTTAGGCAAGTCATTTTACAAATCGTCGATACGATTTGTAAAAGTTAATTAAAAATGCTTGTACTCCGCAAAATGAGATGTCATTATTTTTTAGAATTCCGTGCGTCAAATTGCTAGGGCAGTCCTAACGTAAATCGGGGCCTTTAGAGGTTTGAACATGGATGCCCTATTGTACCTCGTCACAACACTGCCAGGTGTTAGGCTCCGATAGGGCAATATCGGGGTAGTCAGGATTATCTAAAAAATGGCACTTTTAAGGCAACATGAAGGACCAGGGTTTCAGTAGAATACTCCTTACCCAAATGATGAGAAATATTATATCAAAACCAAGTCGGGTCCCGATAAGATAAATAAGGTAAAAAAATCGGAGCCTTATTGATTTCGAAAATTGAAAAATTTACATTAACGCATATATCTCGTCGGGTACATTAAGAATTTTAATATCTTTTCTTTACATTAATAGTATTAAATAATTATATAACAGTAATTAATTTTTATTACAGTTTATATTAAATTTACTTCATTTCATTGTTTTTATTAATGTGTTCTTTAAACTTTTTTGCTTTGCCATATAGAGATTCTGAATTGTTGTAGGAAAACTCTGAAATTCTACGTATGTTATATTTTTTTAAACTTTCGCGAAAATTTTTCTGCGTAAATTAATGTCAGGAGTAATGAAAGTAGTGGAATATGATCAAATATGATTGAAAATTAAATTCAAATTGAAAAAAAAAAAACGTTTTCAAATGATACGGCTCCGACAGGGCTGGTCATAAAGGCCCCAACTTATTTGCCTTTAAAGGCCCTTGTTGAAAAAGCGTGAGTGCCCTTTCCGGGGCCAGTATGGGTTTCCACACGAGGGCCCTTACTGAGTTAGGGAATTCTGATCGGGGCCTTTTCGCAGCCTCAACTAGATTGACGCACGGGGTTTCGTTTTTCGGCTGATCGATCCAATCTACTCACACATTTTGCCAGGAAAAATAATTGAAAATTTGTATGAATAAATATTGCAAAAAGTCTAGTGTAAATTTTATACAGAATAACTTATTGGTACTCCTTTAAGAGTATCTTTTACGATGAGATATATTAACATTCGTCATTTATCTGGAATCAACGACTTTTATGTACGTTTAAGAGGCAGATTAGGATTTGAATATCTCGCGGTACGATTGGGGATTGATGGTGAACAGAGCAGCGAAAAGTTGGACGCGCGAGAAAAAAGAGATTGGAGAATGTTCAGCCCTCAAGAGAGAAACACAATTACTGTTGTACCACCTTTTTTAGTAGTGAATATTCATTTTTAATTATGGTGGATCAAAAAATTGTTGCAAATTCTTTTCCATTCATTCTTTTATGAACTTTCATTGGATCTCAAGAGACACGGCAATGCAATTAGATTCTTAAACGGTCCTTTTGGCATTTCAATCGCATTTTATCATGAAGTAAGTGTACGTTTGCATTATCTACTCGAATCGATGCTGTAACAACTCTGCTCTTTTTGTCGTTCGAATATATATTGCAAAAAAAGGCAAGACGAAAAAAGTAAGTTTGCAGTTGAGTCGGGAATGTCTATCGGGTATTACAGGACCTGTGCATAGGACACTCTCTACATTTTAATGTCTCCATTTGAATATCATCACACGTGTACCTTCCATCTCGCTTTCACCATCAGAATTTTTATTTTCTCTATTTCTGTCTCTCCTGCTCTCTCGTTCTTCCGTACGGGCATTCAGGATATCAACTATTCAACGAGTTGCTTCAGTCATTATTATCGTCGTTCCCTCCGCCATGCATTTTTGACATAGCTTGGGCGCATAAAAAAAAAATGTTTTTTTGAGAGATGTCGTTGAACTCATGTGTCATCGATATTTCAATCAATGTGCATTCGGAACGCGTTGATCACCTTTATATTTGGTTTCGCCAATGGTCGCTCACATACGCAAACTCACAGTATCCAATAAATAATTCGATTGAATGTGGTATTTTTAGACGACATATCACCTCTTCCATTTTATCGAATATTTATCTTTATACCAGGCATTTTTATGAATTGAACCTGTATGCGATACATGTTTTATGTGTACAGATAAATAATAAAATATTGTACTATTATTTGATCGGGATTATCGAAGAACTGGGATTTTATCACTGACACACTAACTATGAATTCTACAATGCATTATTTTCTATTAACGATTGTTTTATTCGTGGATTTTTTTAAGATTAAAACATGGAGTGTATATTTTTTATATATTATTAATAATGATCGCGGTTCTGCTATTATTTTTCTGGACCATTTCCTGACCATATATAAATATAGATTCTTTCTAAAACCGATTTTATCGCAATATATAAACTAATGAAATTTATTGATAATCGGAATTGATTCTTTCCCATTAGTAAATAAAACGTTAATTTATTTGCTCATGGTGAATATTGATGTGCAGAAGATTTTTTTTCTCGTTCTCATTTCAAATAAAACTTCTTCTTCGATGGAGAGTGAAATTTAAGTCAGAAAATACGGAAACAAACTGTCTCTTCCAGTGTGAGAGGATATGCGGGGAATTTGGCGACGCAACGGGTTGCTGGGCTGTTAATATTTGAGTAAAAATGAAGAAAAAAAAAACAAAAGGTTGAAAGAAGCAGCAAGGGGACAATGAAAATGTCTAGGCAACGTAGAGAGTTTTGGCATGCCTCGGCGCACGGGAACATTTGCATATTTCACGACAGGTGAAACAGGCTTTTCTCTAAAAAAAAAGAAAAAGTACGTAATATAAATCCTCGACGACATTGGTCCGGAGCATATGCCATAAATATAAGCACATAGCCTCGAAATATTCGTTTCTTTAGAAAATCTATGAAATGTAAATGTAATAACCACCAAAAGTATTGAAAACAAAATTATTAACAATATAACACTGGGAATAATTGATGTGAAAAAATGGAAATCATGAGTTTCAATAAAAATGAGTATGCACCAAAAAATTCGATAACAGGCGATGAAATTGTTTTGCACCGAAGAAAGTGATTACACAACACTATACGAAAAATGCGTTTCCATTGTTTGTATTGTTTTTTTTGTCGAGTCGCTCAGAAATATCAAATCATCGAGGAATGAGAAGGAGCATGATAGTAACGCAAGGGTTTTATAGCAAGGATAACACAATAGAAATATTTCGTTTGAAATAAAAGAGACGTCCAGGTTAACGAATAATAAAAAGGAAAAGTAAAAAACGAAAGAAAGGAGCTGTCAGAAAATTTTGTTGAATTTTCAACCTTTGGCCTCAAGCGTCGTCTCTCTTTCTTTCTCATTCTCTCAGTACGGATCTATTACCTGTGGGTTCTGCAGGAAGCTTGTTAACATATCAAAGAACGGGAGCGATATTTAAATTTATTCCTGGGAAAAGCCTCGCGAGTATCGGTGGGAGAGTGTGTGGATATATATTAACCTCAGAAACTGCATCCTCTACGTCGTTATTCACCTTACATAGCGAGCTGAAGAGAGCCAACCTTCTCCGGCCTTTTTGCCGTGAGGTCTCGACGTATGACCCACGCGGATGGTTATACCCATACTCCACACATATTCTGCGTAAGGATCGCGGGGCCGGTTTGAAATTCCGAACTTTAAATGCTCCGACGACTTAAAATTCCTAATTTTAATGTTCCGAAACTGAAAGCTTCGTAAGGATCATGCCAGCGAAAGTCTACACAGTTGACTGTAAATGATGTAGAACGGTACGAGTAGCGATAGGAAAAGGATACAAATGTGATTTGTTATACGAGATAATTTTCAGAAATCGTATGATTGAGATCAACGCTTTATTTGAATGACCAGTAATTCGACTCACAAAACTTCGAATATGTAATATTAAACATGCCACAAATTACCGAAATTTTTATTCTAGAAAACGAACTATACCAGAAAGTTTAAATATAATAAAAGCTAATAAGAGATTCGTCAGGTTCCCGAAAGTTTTGGAATCCAACAATCATATTTTCGATCATCCAGTTTGCGAAAACTCAAGTTTAGATCGTGTAAGATTCCGATATAGAACGTTCAGAACGATCAAAATTCCGAAAACTCACACATAAAGCAGGTAGCATGTAAGCCTGACGCGTTTAGATGGCAGCACCACTGCTGCATTGCATGGATTTTCGGAGTTTCGGTTTTCGGGGAAAATTTTTTCGGAGTTTTGATCTTTCGGAGTACTATTCTTTCGGAATTTTGATCTTTCTCGGTAGAATTTTTTCTGAGTATTGATTATCTTTCACGTTCTATTGTAAACATATAATATCAGGATGTTTACACCTATCGGATATTTCTATTTTCGGAACTATTCTCTGTAGAAACTTTCGCTATTCAGGATCTTGAATATATAACTCTACATTTTTTCGGAACTATGGACTCTGATTATGAGAAGTTGATACATGTTTTACGTGCTATGTTTTTATGTTGACGTTTTATCGGTCGGATCCATGATTATTCTCATTTAATTTCGTAGTGGACTTTTATTTTCGGTTATACAATAATTCTGTTTACAAAATTTTGGAATTGTAAATTTCCAGGAGTATTGTGTTCTAGCTAAATAAATTTGGAATTTTGAGCGTTCTGATTTTTAAAGTTCGGAATTTCAACCCGCCCCCAGGATCGCGACACTCATGTGTATAAGGTACTTTGAGCTGAAGATACCAATGTTCGTTGTATTTTCAAAGCCTTATTCTAAAAATTGTTCGAACATCGGCCTAAATATTTCCATTCCCTAAGCAAATGAACTTTGAAGCAAAACTAATGATATGTATACCGAAATTATTCTCCATTTTTTAAATTAATCTCTAGTGTTACGAAGATGAAGTATTTTTATTCTTGAAAGTCCCACAGAACTCAACATTACTATGTCTATTGCAATCTCCATCGATATGGTCCAAAACTAAAAAAAAATTACGGATGAAAACCCAAGTTGATTATATATCATCGCATGAGCTTCAACCTTTTCATGAATGCTCCCATTTTCCTCGCAAAACTCATTTTACTTAAATTCTCTCTTCAACGTACATACACGCTCATACAAATGGTGCACTCTATAGAATATATTATCCCAGCTAAGCTCGCTATTGTCCGGTTCACGATAGTGCCACGACTATATATATTATGGAATCGCGATGGAAAGAAATTCTTTCAAAGAGTCGACGAAAGTCGAATGAAAACACCGAACCTCAGCGAGATAACCAAAGACAAATTTTTTTCGGCAATATAATCGATATGTCTTCCGAATCATGAGGTTCTAGAATTTTTCATTCATTGTATTTTCTAGAATCTTTGATACCTTAATTTCTTTATTATGGAGCTTTTTTCATTTCCTGCAGGTATTGATGAGCTGGTGAATAAAAAAAACTTTGGGTTAAAAGTGTTCGGATCTCATATTGACAGGATGTATGTATGTATATGTATTGTAATGTATAAATATTAGGTTTTAAACTTAATTCCCGCTGTTTTATATGAGATGGGGTAACTAGTATTATTTTCATAGAAGTAGCACTAAAAAAAAAAAAAACTGTGTTGAAGTATTGGATCATAACCTGCAATATTCAGTATTTGAGAGTGAATTCACTTGTACACACTACTTTTTTTATAATATTGAAAGTGTCAGGTTTTGAATCAACGAAGCAGCATATGCGGGAAGCTTTGCTTTTTGTCTTTAATTTAAGAAAAAGTGCTGCTGAAAGTCATTGCTTGCTTCAAGAAGCTTATGGTGAACATGCTCTATCTGAGACAACATGCAGATATTGGTTTAGATGATACAAAATTGACGATTTTGACCTTAAAGACAAAGAACGTCCAGGATAGCCGAAAAAAATTGAAGATGAAGAATTGGAGGCCTTACTCAATGAAGATCGATGTCAGACCCTTAAAGAATTGTCTGATACATTAAACGTTACTGAAATGGCTGTTAGCAAACGTTTACATAATCTTGGACTGGTTCAAAAAGCGGGAAATTCGTTATCACATCAATTAAACGAGAGGCAACTCGAAAAGCGAAAAACGATTTGTGAATTGCTGCTTGGACGATGCGAAAGGAAGTCATTTTTACATCGAATCGTGACTGGCGATGAGAAAAGGGTTTATTATGAAAATTCCAAACGAAAAAAAGCATGGGTACTACCAGGTGAACCAGGTCCATCAACGCCAAAACACAATATTCATGCTCAAAAGGTGATGCTGTGTATTTGGAGGGATCAAGAAGGTATGGTGTACCACGAGTTGCTGAAATCGGGTGAAACGATCACAGCTGTTCGCTATAAACAACAATTAATGAAACTAAACGAGGATTTGGGAAAAAGCAGCCTGAATACGCCAAATGTCATAACAAACTAATTTTGCTCCATGACGATGCTCGGCCACATATAGCAGAAACTGTAAAAAAGTATATAAAGGATATGAACTGGGAAGTCTTACCTCACCCGTCATATTCACCGGGCGTAGCATCGTCTGATTATCATTTATTTCAAGCGATTCAGAATGATTTGTCATCACAGCATTTCAAGTCTTTTGAAGATATCAAAAAATGGATCGATAAATGTATCGCCTCAAAAAGCAATGATTTCTATTGGCGTGGAATCGATTTGTTGCGTGAAAGATGGGAAAAGGTCGTAGCTTCTGAAGGAAAATACTTCGAATAAAATATTGTAGAATGTACCGTAAACTATAAACATCTATTTTTTTATATTGAAAAACAGAGGGAATTAAATTTAAAATCCAATGAATACCAGAAAACAGTTACAGTATTTATTAAGTTATTTCATTATATTGTTATGTTTATGACTTGAAAACTCACGGACTACCACGATCTCAGACATTCTCACAAAAGACATACGCACTACTTAACAACGAACGGTTGTTATTAATAGTCCCAGGTGGGACATGAAAAAGTATTGACGTATCATCCTTCATTATAAAATAAAGACATCGGAATCATAATTAAACTGAAGGCGTTATTTATTTAAAAACTTAACAATATGTTAGACGTTTTGGAGTCTCATCATTTTGCTAGCAAAAAGTGTCTGTAATTTCTACGATGTAGCTGCGGCAACCCTACTGTATTCTGGTACCTATCATAAAATTCTTTATCATCCTCTTGAGTGACTTAACAACATAAGCGATATCTATTATTATTTAAGGTACTGTTAACTATGCAGCTTACACATACATACATTTAGTTGACGATCAGTAGCTCGAAATATTACGAGAGAAGAGACATAAGAATTGACTGGCACATCTCAGCACTACCGATCCATCGTCTATCCTTTCCCACACCCATCCAACAATTCTCCTTTGTAGTTTCATTCCTGAATAGGAAGTCGAAACGACAACTGATACTGCCATCAAATTATCTTATTACTATTCAGAAACTCGAGAATTCACCGTACGTTTTCCTTTATCTCTCCATCGCAATACCACTAGCACCATAAAATCCTATCCCCGATCTCTTTTGTCTTTCTCCTTGTTTCTTCGCTCTCTGATACGATTGGTAATTATTCCAACGGAAATGCAATAACGCTAGAATCACTTTCCTTCCCTGACAATCACCGAGGAGATGAAATCTTTTCTACATTAAACAATAAAAGGTGGGAAGAATATAATTCTTTAACATAACAATTTTTCATGGCCGTTTTTTTTCAACACGTATTAGTTTGGGCAAAAGTATTGATTGGCAATATAATCAATTTTTTTAAAATCTTTCTAAATGTTTTTTAGAAAGCCAGAACTTAATTTTTTGACAAAACGAGTAAATTTTTTTCTAATCATTGAATTGACAAAAAAAATTTTGAAACATTTTTTTTATCGTTTCTCCTATTAGAACTTTCGATCCTTCCATCTAGTGATAAATGATTGAACAAAAAATCAAAGCGATCACGACATCTCGCAGGAAAAAAAATTAAATGATTTATAAAAAAATGTGGAGGTGAGGATTATGTGGTCGCATGACAATACATTCCGAGACAAAATATCCAAGTTAAAATATTCAAGTCAAAATATGCTGGGGTCAAAATATCCCACAGACATAATGTCCCAGCCAAAATATCATTTTTCATTCTCAGGATGAAATATTAATATTACAACATTATGACGATAACATATGAGAAAGTAGGCTGATAAAATATAACCAAACAAAATACAGTGATTGCTTTGATATCAGACGTCATGCAAGAATGAAAAAAAAGACTTAGTAAAAAGATTTTTTGGCCAAGTGTAAATAGTATATATGATCAAGTTCAAATAATATTTCCATGTATTTAAGGTCTTCACCACCCTAAGTTTGAATTATATATGGTTATAACCATATTTGACGAAGTGTAAATTGTATATGACGAAGTGCAAATAGTATTTTCATGTATTTAAGGTCTTCATCATCCTAGGTTTGAATCACGCTAGGTTAGTATTATGGTGTTTTAAATCCATATATAATTCAAACCTTCAAATATTTGCTTGCTAACATAACAACTTTATTTAAAATATTTCCTTTTAACCCTTCACTCAAACTCAAGTAGCCAACAAACGTTAATCAACGTAAGTTATTTTTAAGGATATCATGTCTCAGGATATTTTGGCAGAGAATATTTTGTCCTAAGATATTTTGTCCCAGAACATTTGGTCCCAGGATATTTTGCCCAGGATATTTTAGTAGAAGATATTTTGTTTCGGGATATATAGACCGGACACCTGATTATGTGGCATTTAAAAATATGGGAAGAGCACCAAATGGCAGTGAAATGGAGTTGATAGTTCTTATCAGGGAGAAGGGACTTTTTACACATTTTCGCTTCATGTCGCCTCATGGTCATTTCGAAATCCTGCATGATTCAGTCTATTGGAGAAAAGTTCTTCAGTCGAAAGGCAAAAGAGGCAGGTTGCTTGCTGAGAGGGCGAATGCACGTTGTAAATTTCGAGAGTTCATATACAAGGGGGGGGGGGGTAGTTTAATGTAGATTTAGATAGCTCGTAGGTATACACTACCTAGCCCCTGGCGTATATGCTTGGCTTTTAAGTCTCCGAGACTTTGGTTAATTAATTTATAGACACCCCGAGTTCTGCACGAAAGCATCTCCTCTTCGCCTACGTAGAGATTCGGACTAGTTTGGGTCCCTCTGGTGAATACGAGACGGTGTATTATTGCGCAGGACTTACTTATGCATTTTCACGCATTTGTAATGAAAAAAAGACGAAAAATCGTCATTAGTAACACAGTGAAGGAAACTTTGTAAGAGCTCCGTTTTCAAAGCGTGAACCATTTCCAAGCATAAATAAAATGATGACAGTCACGCGGCAATATTTAATTTTACCTCCATTTTTTTACAACTCCTCCTTAACGGGAGAAACCAGTTTAGGGGGCCGAAATTTTGGTGTTTTTCGTGATTTTTTTTTAACAGGGAAGGAATAATCAGAATTTGTTTAAACTTGGAGGATATTTTATTCATGTTTTGAAGTACACTTTGTAATTTTTTTAAGTCATTTCCGCCGGAAATAGTGGAGTTAGAAGCTGCTGTCCATGGACGACTTTTTTCAACTGGTGGACATTCTAGCTCAAAAAGTTATTGACCAATCGTTCTGAAAATTTGTGTGAATATTCTTTATTCAATTACAATCCATATGAACCTAACTCTGGGATGATATTATTATTAAAAATATTTTTTTTAATGGAAAAAAGGTGAAAAAACATGCTATAAAAACATGACATTGTGTTCAAACACCTCAAAAACATGCAATTTTCAACTTTTTTCATCACAATTAGGTTCATATTCTTAGAAAATATGTTGTTAACGAAAAAAAAATTGTAATGATTACAGATAAAAATTGTGACTTCAGGAATGCCCACCAGCAAAAAACTCGGATGGCGATCGTCCATGGACAGCAGCTTCTAACTCCACTATTTCCGGCGGAAATGATTTGAAAAAATTACAAAGTGTATTTCAAAATACGAATAAAATATCCTCCAAGTTTAAATAAATTCTGATTATTCCTTCCCTGTTAAAAAAATTCATGAAAAACACCAAAATTTCGGCCTCCTAAACTGGTTTCTCCCG